>VYXC01002296.1:345-54193 GCA_013397175.1 Platysteira castanea
ATTTTTTTAATTGATCCAGGGGTTACTTGAGGTCATAGGGTTTCCTTGAGGTCATTGGAGCATTTTTTAAATAATCCAGGGGTTACTTGAGGTCATTTCAAGGTCTGTTCGGGGTTACTTGAGGGCATTCGAGGCCTTGATTGGGGTTACTTGAGGTCATAGGGGTTACGTGAGGTCGTTTGAGTATTTTTTTAATTGATTCAGGGGTTACTTGAGGTCATAGGGGTTACGTGAGGTCGTTTGAGTATTTTTTTAATTGATTCAGGGGTTACTTGAGGTCATAGGGGTTACGTGAGGTCGTTTGAGTATTTTTTTAATTGATTCAGGGGTTACTTGAGGTCATAGGGGTTACGTGAGGTCGTTTGAGTATTTTTTTAATTGATTCAGGGGTTACTTGAGGTCATAGGGGTTACGTGAGGTCGTTTGAGTATTTTTTTAATTGATTCAGGGGTTACTTGAGGTCATAGGGGTTACGTGAGGTCGTTTGAGTATTTTTTTAATTGATTCAGGGGTTACTTGAGGTCATTTGTGGCCCTTTCTGGGATTACTTGGGGTCCTTGGAGGCTTTTAAAATTGATCCGGGGGTTACTTGAGGCCACAGGAGTCCCTGTTGTTGATTTGCCACACCTGGTCCAAGGACCAGACATGGAAAAGTCGGGAGGAGGTGTTTCAAATGTTCCGGGTTGTTAAAAAGGGTTAAGTTAGAAAGAACCAGGGTTTGTGCAGACAAACTGAGAAATGAGAAGAGGAGGGATTGAGAGGAAAGCTGATGTCTTTACAAACAACTGGATGGGTGAAGGTTTGGGTGTTGACGTCTTGGAAATGGGTCTTGATGTCCCTACTGACTTCAGGCAGCAGGTTTGTTCTGGAGCCCAGGCAGCCTTGGCTCCTGGAACAGACAAGGGGCTCACAGGCCTGAACTCTGAACTTTGGGATAAAATGCCAGGTTCAAGGGCAGATATGGGGGAGGCAGTTCAGGAAGGCTGCACCTTCCTGGTACCTCAACAATGGGGGAAGGAAGAGGGCAGTGTGCAGCTGGGAGTTTGGGATAAAAGGAGGCTGTGCCCTCTGAAACCTTGAGAGAGAAAACTCCGCGGGTGTGTGCCCAGGTGGACTCTCTCCCTTTTATTGGAATAAAGCTGCAGGACTCCTCTGTCTCCTTTTTGGACATAAACCTCTGGCATTTGTGGATTTTCCTTGCAGTTCACTTATTCTCCCAAATCTCCAAGGAATCCTCTGTCTCTGAGGAAGCCATAAAACTTTATCATCTCTTACCCTAATCACCAGCAACAGTGACATTTTCAAATATCTGCTGCAAAGACATGAAACAAATTCTGCTCAGCTCCATATTCAGCCCTAACACTCAGAACAAGGAGTACTAAAAATATTTATTTACTATTCTGTGCAAATTACTCCTGACATGCAAATTAAACTCGTAATGTAATGAAAGGAAAACACATGAGACGTAGAGAATTAAATAATTTTTTTTCAGCCTTTGTTATTCCCTTTCTGTTTTGTCACCAGAGTTTTAACACACAAAGGATGCTGTTTGGCAAATCTATCAGAGGGTGCTAACAAGGGAAAGAACTAATGGGCCTTTTGATGGCAAAGAAAACAGACGCTGAAGTGAGCTGGATGCATTGTTGCCACTGCTGTTTCTGGTGCAGCTTGATCATCTTTCCTCAAAGAAAAAACAAGCTCGAAAAAGGCAGAAAATAAAAAGAACTATGGAGATTTTTAAAAATGCAGCTGCTGTTTGTGAGGCTTTCTCTCACTTACTATCAGAGTGGCCAATTCCCAGCTCCAGGTCTCACCTGTTGTGATTAGAGCTGACAAACCCCAAGGATCAGGCTATTTAAAACTTTGCTCAAGCAGCTTTGGTGATCACAAGCTCTCTGACGTGCTACAAAACAATCCTGGCTACTAGAGCCCAACTCTTGAAAAAAATTAAAGGGAGAGGAAGAAAAAGGAAGAAATACACAATATGCCAGGAAATCAGGGAAAAAAAAAAGGTAGGGGGTGGGGATGGAAAGCAAGATTAGGACTTCGGGTCTCATAGTTTGGCACTGACTGGAATTTTGCTGAAGCCAATGGAGGTGTTGGTGGCAGGTGGGTTCCTTTCAGCTACCCAGAGCAGTAAGGACACCATGGTTCAAGAGAAGGAAGTTGTCCCCCAGCTGTGCTGTATTCTTGATGTGAGACCTCACTGTCCTCTGACACGAAGATGGAATGATAGATTAAAGAGCTATAGCTTACTTCACTCTGGGTACTATTTAACTGAATTCTTAGCACACCAATATCACGCCACTAATTTTATCCACTTACCAGCTATTTACCCACCTTAATATCACCACATTTGGTCAGCTTATTTTAACTGGAATAATTCACCTTCACATTTGTCCACTTGGGGGCCACGGGCTGAACTGAAGCAATTTTTGCTTTAGAAGATTCAAATCAGTAGCTCCCAAGGAAAAACAACCTGAGGCCACATGATACAATGACTGGAACTGCACACCATTTTAATCCCAACCACAGGACTGCATCTGCTATCAGGAAAAGCTATTTACTCCTGCGGAATTGTAAGGAAACAGGTGGGAGCTGCAATGTTTCACAGCTTTGTTTATAATGAAGCATATTTTAAGTTACCTGGAGACTCCAAGCAAAACAGAATTTGCACGGAAAGTACAGAAATAGTTTCTCCTCCACAGAGTTATTACAGCCCAGAAGTAGACACACAGTCAAGAAGCACAAGGAAAAACATTCTAAATTGGCCCAAGTCAATGAGCCATTTGATAGATTTCTGACTTCCACTTCAGTGCTTTATCTGTCTCATACTGATAGGAAATGAGTATTGAGGGCAATCTTACTGCTCTTTGAAATAATGGAGATTTGCTTTTCTAGCAGTTAAATCAACGCAGAATCTATTTTCTGAACAGCAGTAGATGTTTCATCTGGCTTACCTGGCTGATGGATTTGATCAGATACGTACATTGTCCTGGGAAAGATGTAGAACACAGCTCAGTGTGGCGAGGGAAATTACTGCACTTAGACAAAAAGTAAGCATGTAGCAAGGAAAGAGTAAAAGTCAATGGCTTGACTTTGTTATAATTCCTTTGTCACTGCAGTGCAAGGTTGGGAAGAACACTCAATGACGAGAAAGTCAGCATGCAAAAATAATTATTAAATGAGCCCAAGCCTGAGATGAAGGAAATAACTGAGTGAAAACTCTTTCCAGTGAAGCAGCTGTTAATTGCATTCGTCAGTCCAGTGAATGTAAGGGAAAATTAAGTGAACTCCTGACCAACAACTCTTTGAAGAATTTCTTTCTTCCGTTCTCTGTTCCAGGTCCCGGAGCTGAAAGGACACGTTTGGTTCAGGCTCTGAGTCTTTAATACGGGCACTACTTTTTGGACCTGCATAAGATTTTCAATGCTTCTTCTCTACAGGATTTGTGATAAGAGAAATGCAATCCAGCACTAAGGCATAAGCCACCTGTCTCTGAAAATTAATGCCTCGTATCTGCCCTGAGAACAGAGAGTGTGCTCCAGGAGCTGAGGCCAACACAACCCAGAGAGTCTCTGGGCTGGTGCCGAAGGAAATAACTCAACCTCTTACCTGTCTGTGTTCAAAGTGGAGGCAGTACAGAGGATGATGCCATGATGATTTTTTGCTTTTTTATATACCTCTCTTATATATCCTTTCATATACTCTTTTATACAGCTTTTATGCGTCCTTAGTGCTTTTAGCCCACATACTTGTAATTCCCCAAGTCTGCTAACTAGCCCAGACCTAAAGTTACTCAGGCCAAGAGACCAAACATCTTGGAAGCCTCGTAGATGGGGGTCAGAAAGCCCCAGACACCAAGGTCCTCCCCAGAACACATTCTGTAAACCAAGACAGGCCCATCCAGGGGGAAGGTCCCTCAGGGCGGGGGCTTCTCTCGAGCCTCTCACTGGGGAATCTTTGACAGATATGTTAATGTGCAAGGTCTATAACTATATACACGAATCATCATGTGTGGCCATTCTCCAACGGGGCATTCTGCGAGGTGTTTCCTGCCTGGATGTGATTCATCCCAGGATCCTTAAATAAATACCAAGGTAAAATCAGTTTTCGCCCTCTAACCGTGTTTGGCTTTTAATTCTAAGCCCAGGTAAAGGCATCAAGGAGGCGCACAGCTAATTTAACAAGTGCTCAGAGGGAGTGAGGTTTTGTGGCAAACCCCATTCCCCAGATGCCACTATCCTTTTCTTCAAAAAAACATTTCCCCTCAGCAAAATCCCTCTATTGTTGTTGCTGGTGTGTTGTTCCTCTACAATTGTTTCTTTCCTTTTCTTTTTTTTTTTTTTCTTTTCTCCTATTTATTTCCTATTTATCTTTAATCTTCCCAGACTAAGGACTTTATAATCTTATAACCAGCACAGATGTGAAGGCATTCAAATGGAGAATAAGAGAATCTGAAACCAAATCTTCAGTGACCACCCCAAAGGCTTCTCTCAAGACAAGACTCAGCTACCACCCCCTGAGGACCCTGAAAGCTCACACCTGAGTTCCACCAGGATGCTCCCTGTGCAAGGGATGAGACCCAGACACCCCGGCCCTCCTGGCCAGGTAACAACACCAGGCACACAGAGGCAAGCTCTTCACAGGCCCAGACACTGGAGGGGGAAGACACTTCACAAAATAATTGCAGATGCAGTTTCTTGGGACACTTTCCTCTCCGCCTCCCACCCTCTTTGGAGCAGTGTGGCACAGCCACACAGTGTGAAGTAAGTATTTGGCAGTGGAAATCATCTCAGAGCAGAGAAACATCTTAATCTGTGCTTATCTTAAGTAGCTATTTCTAATCTTAAAGGCTGTGCTAGCTGAGCATCAAATTTCCAGTTGTTGTCAGAGAAGTCAGAGAAGAAAACAAGAAATCACAAGACCCAAACATATAACTGTTCCTAAAAGCTTTAAAAGCAAGGACATCAGCCTCTAAATTAACTCAAAGCCTACAATAATTACATGAAAGGGATTAGAATGTTACAAAAACCTGAATTGTCTTCTTAAGGGCTGCAAAATTGATTATAAAGGACATGCTGTCAAAAGGACTGCTCTGTTAAAGGTAGGTCTTTCTTTTGGAAGGCAACAGGTTGGTGAGCACAAAATCAAAGCAGCTTTTAAGGAGCACCCTGAAACTCTCACACTGCTGAGCTTTGTACAAAGGCAACAGAGATCCATGCAATAGGGAGTGCTTGATGTTAGCTAAAGTATTCAAAGGACAGCTCTAAAATTTGGATTTACAGATGATTTCATCAGTTGCTCACTGAGCAAGGTATACAGTAGATATTAAAAGTCTATCTGTACCAGAACTACAAAAGAAAATCTCTTAATCCTTCTTTTGGTTAGGCAGATGTGTATCTTTTCCATACTCTGCATCTTTGCAGCAATAAGTGACAAGGGTAATTAAGTAGTAGTTAGAAATCTGCTGAGTATTGCACGTCCTTAATGTGCTTTAAGGAAATTCTAGCACTGCAAATTCATGGCGTTCCTATTACTTGATAATTGCATTTTAAAGTTTGGCATTTTAATTATGCTAATATGCATGGGGCGATATTTTAAATTTAGTATCTTATTTTATGTACCAAGTGCTATAAGTTCTTGCCCCTAGATTAGTAAAATTTCATGGAAATCTGAACTGTAACATCCCATCGCTTTATCCTCATAGGCTAATTAAATGCTGACATTGTTTAAATGAGTTAAATTGAGTATATTGGTTTTGTGTGTGTTTTGCCAGCGCAAAGCAAATTTAAATTAAGAGCCTTTATGAGAGTTCCGTACTCCTTCTGGCATGTTGCATTATTATATCATAATAGATGCAATTTGGAAGATTATATCACTCCCTAATTCATTCTCCCAGTTGTTTAGGAGACAAATTTGGGCTCATCAATTTGAGTTGAATGTTTTGTCGCCTGTCTCAGCTATGTAAGTAACGAAGTGACTCCCAGTGAGTCACTTTTAAAATCTGAGCACAGGCAGCTGCAGGGTGCTGTGGTGGGGCCTGTGCTTTCAAAATGGACAGGTGACCCAAATACCAATTCAGTTCCTGAAACACCTGTCCTAAGAAACAAGTGAACAAGAGGTGCTTCGCATTTTCTAGAAAATCACAGCACTCTCAGTTTTCTCAAGTCTGGCAGCCAGAATGATTAGCTGTTTCAAAGGCTTAGGCTAGAAAGTAATTAAAAGTGAAATTCTTAGAACCGATTATCCTTCTTAAAATGGCTTGCATGCTCACCAACACTGGCTCTAGGCTGTACTTTGTTATCTACATTTAAAATCTGTCTACAACCTAGGACTGAAAAATCAGTTATGTCCCATCCGTTTTAATTCTGCGATTGTATCAAAACAGATGGATGAATGAAGAGGATTTGGCAACAAGAGTATGGTACCACTTCAGTGGATCAGGGACCTTCAAAGGTGAGAGGAAGGGCGAGAGAAGAGCAACTTACTCATATTAGAGTGAGAAAAACAGCATACCATAATTCTGAGGTAGTTTTAATCATACTAAAAAAAAATTATTACTCCCTCTGGGTAGGAAGGAGTTGGAAGAAAGTAAATGAAAGCAGGAAAAGGTGGCTAGAAAGGGAGGATAGTAAAAAACAAAAAACCACTCTGAATAGCAAAAACACCACCCATCTAAGTGATTGATGAATTCGAATACAATACAAAGAAAAAATACAGTAAAGGCATCCTGAGTGAAAGTAGATTTTGAAGTTTTTTAACAAACTGATCATCAGTTCTGAAGACCACTTAGCTTATGGAAGACTGTACCTCATTTAGAACTCTATCAGGATGATTAAGAGATCATGCTGTTGCTTAAAACAGTTTGTATTTATCTACCTGTGATTTTTATCTCCCAGTATGTTTACTCTTGCTTCTTTTCCATGGCTAAGGTTACCCAGCATTAGTGGAAAGAGGTAAAACTAAGGGAGTGCCCTCAGGCAGAGATGAATACGAGATGAATTTGCAGCCCAGCACAGCTGTAGCTTCCAATCCACCACTTACCTTGGAAGGTGTGCAACACAACCAGAAGTCTAAAAAGTTTGGGGAATAATGTCTTTGCTTTGAGGGGCAACAGGGAGACAGCACAGCACAGCACAGCAAAACAGGAGACTGCGGAGAGACACCTGATAGCTAAATCAGAGTCCCTAGGGGGAGATGCTGCTGTGTGTGTACAAACAGGTTAGAAACACCCGATTCAGGAGTAAGCTTGAGGGGTATCACACCTGGCAACCCACTGTGCTTCCTCTCCAGCAATCAAAAGGCAATCACTCCTCCCCTGGCGTGACGATTTTTAAATTCTGTTTGCAATTGCTTGTCTACAAGAGGGATGTTTAACCAAATGAAGCCAGATCAACTGCTGGCATCAAGTTAATGTCTATATTCAACTATCATCTCTTAATTTCTAATCATTTTTACTGACCTGAGCCATGTTACTAGAATGAAAAGAACTAAGAGGAAAAACTGAAATTTACCTCAAAACATTCACATTTTTGCAAATTTACCTTGTCATTTAGAGCATATTTCCTTTTATTCATGCTAACAAAAATCTCCACTGCCTCCAAACACGACTCTCTAAGGAGTGACTCTCCTACCATCTAGCACTTAATTGCAGCGGGGAGAATGCAGAACCAGGAATGACTGTGCATCTTCATCACAAGGGTTTCTCACCAAAAACCTTAAGGAGGAGACTGAGAACAAGAACCATAAAACTGTATTACTTTTCTTTGCCACAGTGAAAAAACTGAAGCCAAAGTTAAGATGCTTCTGCAGAGACAGAGCTGATCCTTGTCTTCCACCTGACATCCCAGTAGGACAGGGAATGTTCTTCCTAGCACAGAACAGAGCCACTTCCCTCCAATAAAGAAATACCAGCATTCTACTTCCTGAAAGAGCTGACTCCTTGCTCCCAGTGCAACACATCAGTCTGGACAGTCAAAGAGACTTGCACAAAGTGGATTCAAAAGTAATTAATCCTAGTAATCAGCTTTTACCTATTAGCTTTTCCCCACCAGGCAGTAGCCAGTTCAAACCTAGACCGACCTACAGGCTCATGAAAAGATTGAACAAACATTTATCATTCATGCACGCTAGGCGGGGACAAAGTGGAACAAATTAAAATGTCCAAGCCACACTTAATTCTAAAATTCACTGGCTTTTGAGAATGTGAACATCTTTAATCAGAATGCAGTGGGAAACATTACAAATGGTGTGCTAGAAATACCTGCATCCTACATTCCTGGGAGAATGCAGTCTGGACCCAGCTGGCTGCCATTTGGGCAGTGGGTCTAAGCTTCCAGTAACTTTTTGGGTCACTTTATCCCTGTGGATACAGAGATCATCCCTCCAGACCTTAATGGCAAGAGGTGCAATGCTTGTCACATGGCCCTGTTGGGGCTAGAGAAACTTTCTCTGCTTTCCTTCTCTCACATGGCCATGCCAGGACCACTCGTTCTGTGGCCTTCTGTGATTGAGCTGAAATTGCATTTTATTTCAGACTCCATAAGTAGTGAAATTATCTAGTGTTCTGTGCCTGTGTCTGTACAAACATTCATTCAATCTTGCCTAATGCAGCTATTAAATTAAAAGATCCGACTGGTTCTAATTGGTCTTCCTGAGTCAAAGTGTTTATCCATTCTACTTTAGGTAAAACTCCATAAAGGGTCTATTTATAAATGTTGACAACGTGGTTAATGCTTTTGACCTTTGATGGGGAACAATTCTAATAATTGTGCAACACAGCAGCAACATTTTTTGTTACCGTTCTGGATGTTCCCGTTCAGGAACAGTCTGATGGCCTCTATTTCACTCTCTCTCTCTTTCTCTTTCTCTGTTTTTAAAAGTCTGCCAAATAGAAGGATTTATTTGCTCAGAGTGCAGACCAACTGCGTTTAGCAGAAGCTCATGAGCAGTAATCCACAGAACAGAGCACATACCAGCTTCTGAGAATCCACCCCGCCAAAACACACCGTCCTCGGGAAGGGTTTTTTTACTGATTAGAGCCAAAATGAGCACAAGGGGAGGACAAGCTCCATTCCATGGGTTAAAGTATCTGCAGTCACATCTTTCTCATATGAGTGATGCAATTACCTCCTGGATTCTGACTTAGGGCAGCTGAGGGCCAACTTAAAATACTTGAACGAGGCAATTGTTTAAATTGTAAACTAGGAGTGGGCCTACATGAAGCAAATGATAACTCACATTTTGAAAAATTTATTGAATTATTCCATTACGTTTTCATCAACCCTTGTATTTATTTTCATTCGCTGCTTTAGAAGCGCCCTGCAGCTCTACCCTAGCTGAGTTTGTTTAATGTGTGATGGACAGACTGGTGCATGCATGGTTTCAGAGGGATAGGCAGCGACAATGACACATCCTAATCGGCACAATTCCAGAGTCTTGTGTGTTTGTGGGTGTAGAAAGCCTTGGACAGCAGGGGGGAAGGGTTTGGCCTCACCTCTCATGGAGGTGAGTGCAGGGAGGATGTGCTACAGGAGACATGGAGATGAGGGGATGGAGGGATTCCTCGTCCTCATCAGCACGGAGCATTTGCTTTCAGTGTCCTCTGCAGTAACAAGAAAACTGAGTTCCTGGTTTCCTACTTTCTGAATTTTTGGTTCCAGATTTTTTTCTGTTTTAGCTGTATTGGAAATTGATTTAAACCTTTGGTTTGAATTGCAGAAGAGGGCATATGTAATGAAGGAAATGCTGGCAGTGTTCCTTCACCCATTTTTGAGCTGTTGAAGTGAAGTAGGGTATGCCTTTCTAATTGTTGAGCTTGCAGCAATCCCCCAGGATTCTCAGCATTCATTCAGGTCTGGGAAAAAGCCAGAGTCAGGAGTACCATGCCAACCCCATGTCATCACTTACTGGCAATCTGCCACAGCAGAAACTGCACAGTTGGAAACTGTTTGGTTACACCAACAGATCATATTTTCCTGCTGGAAGGATGCTCATCTCATTCTCATTTAGAAAAGTGTAACAACTCTAACCCTGGTCTTTTTCTAAGTGGGAGGAAGGAGAAAAAATAGAAAGTGTTTTTCTATAGTCTCAATATCCTTCCTAGATTGCCCCTGGGATCCTGGAGAGAAAAACAAGAGAATATCACCGTATGTACACTTTATAGACAAGTGAACCAAAGCATGACTAAAGTGAGGACTACATCCCAGAGAAGCGCTGAAGATGCCACTTTTGCCAGGCAGTTCCAGGGTGCACTCCAGATGTGCAGTTTAAATGCTCAAGGAGTAGGATACTACAAGCATCCTTATGCTCTGTGGAGTGAAGCAGCTGTTTATCTCCTGCCTAGGGAACAGTCTCGTGAGCACTCTCTGCTGCTGGCTGTGTCAGCATTGGTGTCCCAGTCTAGACCAGGAATGCCACAGCACATACACACAGGCACACACACACAGTGGCCTTCGAGAGAATCTGTCCCAGAGGATGAGGATGAGGAGTGCATCTGATGCTCTCCATTGCTAATGGGTTCTCTGCACACAGCCCAAGACTGGTGCCAGTCCAGAGGGAACCCCCTCCACCTGTGTGACTGCTGGCTCCTCTGCACCAGCAGTTTTGCTCTACAAACACACTCCTCTAGGGCTAGAGTTTGCTGAGAGACCCTAAAACACGACTGCACAGCAGCTAAACGGTTTTCCCTGTTAAGAACAAACCTTCAGGAGGGGTGGAGGCCACACCTTTTGCAATCCTGAACTGTCTGTGATCCCCAGCCCCTGGCAAGTTCACAGCTTGAAGGGCTTAGCCACAAGCACTCCTCTCCTGAAGTGCTGGTGTTTTGAGGAGCTGAAATATTCCCTGAGTGAGTAGCCAAGAGAATTATGTGGTAGCCACGTGGTAAAGACATTTTCCTCCACTCAGTGCCTGGAGGTGACTTGTGATGCACCACACAGCAGGAGATATTGACCTCCTCGGATTTAGGAATAAAACCCAGGATTCCTCAGCACTGGCACCCACAGACCACGTGCCTGAGATGCTGCTGAGGTAACACATCCTGGGACTCCAACGAAAATAAATCCATGAGCAGAGACCACACCTGGGCCACGTTTCCCTCAGTCACAAAATGCACAGTTGGACTTTCCTGCACGAGCTGCTCCTGCTGTCTGGAGCTGTCCCCCAGTTTTCCTTTGGGGCATGGACCTCCCCTCATGCCCTGTGCAGGCAGTCTGAGCACCTGCCTGAAGTTTTCAAATTCCACCCCTGGAAGCAGCTGCCTAAAATTTAAGTGCAGCAATGCTCAGCAGAACTACTCTCAAACTCACTGATGGATCTGGGCCAACACCACAGGTCCAGGGACAGAACCAAAACTGGGATTGAACTCAGGCAGTCAAAATATGCAAAACAAATGCCTCAGTTATATTCTCAGATACACAAGTCACAGACCAAAGTGAGTGAAGTAGAAATACACTGCCTTCCTTTCATTTGCACAAAACAACCAAAGAGAAAAGGTATTTTTAAAAAGTCAGACTAGAATTTGGTTGTTCTTGTTGTTTATTTCCACCACACTGACAGCCTTTAATTCAGTGTGAATTTGAGTCACTAAGAGGCTGCATATGCCAGCAAAGGAGCCCAGATTGGGATCGTTATTCCTGACACACTGATTTCAACATAGGGACCCTCCTACCTGATGTCTGAATCCTTCTTTGGCTGGGAAGTGCAGTCTAGGAATTTCATTACACGTTCACCTGTAAGGTTACAGACAACAGAGTGACTTAATCCACATGCCCCAGTAATGGGACTCTGAGAATAATTAGGGCACACGTTAATATAAGGCCCTTGTAGGACTTAACTAACCAAAAAAAAAGAAAAGGAAAAAAAAAAAAAAAAGAGGGGACAGGAAAGGGAAGGAAAAAAAAAAAGAAAAGAGAAACATGGAAAAAGGAGTAATTGACAGCATTTCTTCACACTCCTAGCCAGACAACATCTGTTCAAATTAGATTTTGTGAATTGGATGCTATCTGAACAGCAGGTCTGGTCCATAAGCCACCAATAGCCCTTTTTTCTTCCCTCTCCCTTTCCTAATGAAATAATCAGCTCTAAAACAGATTCCTTGGAAAGAGATGTGTGCAAATGGAATTTTTTTTATGCCAAACAGAGCTTTAGTAACACCAGTAAAATCAGCATGGGTATAAGGGATTGCTCATTAAAAGGTGGAATCTCTATATTCTGCTCTTCTAAGAACTGAAATATTTTAAGGAAAAATATATTTCTTATTCATCTTTTCTCCCTGGTGACAAGTTGCTATCGGACACCTTATTTAATAGTTTCACAGACACTCCCTGCAAAGAAGAGTGAGAAAATTTATCTCATCTGAAAATGGATTTTCTTTGAGTGGGAAAATCCATGGATCCAGCTCACTTGGGATGAGGATTATAACTCTGAGACAAGATTAAACTGTCACATCCACCCAAACATGTTTGGGTTGGGGTTTTTTGTCCAGAATGCTTAGAAATAGAAAGGGAAATGGTATTTCACAGTTTAAGCTTCCTTGGGAATTGTAATTCTTCCTCTTCCTTTCTTACTGAAGAAAGGAAAATTAAAGCGAGACTAATCTCTTTATTTAATTTTACTACCAGAATTCACAAAATGCAACTTTCTGCGTCCCTTGCAGAAGACTTCCTGTAGACAAAACAGTAAAATCTTGTGCATGAGCATTTGAGTCAGAAATGCTGGCACATTTTTCTGAGCACTGTAAAATACACGGTGTTCACAGCCATACAAAAGAACAATTAAACCAGGCCAGATCAAAGACCCATCTGCTCAGCCTGCAGTTTCTGAGAGCAACAAGTAGAGGACATCTACAGATAATGCCCAGAGTGACACTTCCCCTGCATTGTCTTTAGACAATAGGGCAATTAAAATCATTCATGATCTCCATCAGATGCTAATAAGATTAAATTAAGCTGTGACCTGGCCATTTGTATCCCACAAGCAGAAAAATAAAAGCCAAAATGAGTAATTTCTCACCCTGAGTTATTTGGTCACATCTAAAACTATTTCAACAGATGAATTTACGGATTGTTTTCTTTAGCTAGTAATTACAAATCACAAGAAGTAAATTATTTGTTTAATGTTCAGCTACAAGTTAGAAAACTTCTGGGACATCTGTAATCTTAGATCAGCTTCTGAGGAGAAGGTCAGTTTCTTTTAGCAAATTAACAGGAATTATTTTCCCTTCTAGGCTAATCCAGAACAGCAAATCAATACCACAAAGGTTATGTTAGGCTTCCTCTTGCTGCAGAACAGCAAGCTGTTGATATTTTGCTTTTTATGAATGGCTCTTCATATTAATAGAGAAGTCATATATTGTCTGTCTCTCCAATCACTGTGCCTTTAGGATTTTTCTCCCTTAATGAGGTATAGTGGCTCTTGAAGCTATTGGTCAGAAGAAAGTTTGTTTTATGGAAAAAATTCTAGAAATTTATGCATGATTTCATATATATGGCATCTTTGTCATGTTAGGATTGAAAATTGTCTTCCCCCCTCAAAGCTACTGATCAGGGTTCTCAGCTTTTTTTAATGCCATTCAGTTTTTCATTTTTTATGCTAAGCAAGGAATGTCATATAACAATAAAAATTAAGCTGCTTACAGAGAATGTGCAATAATCTATCCTCAGTCAAGATAGCTAATGAAAACTGGGATTCATCAAATTCTGCTGACACAAGAATCTAACTGCATCCAGAACACATTTATGTAATGTTCTGGCAACATATAAATAGACAGTCTCTCTTTTAATTAGAAAATCTGTCTCTCCCTCTTTGGTTCCATCAGGCACAAACATGAATAAAAAGTAGCTGCATGCTGCATGTACTGACTTAGAAATTCACTGAGCAGGAAGGACAGTTCAGTGAACTCGGAACTTCCAAAATCCTTTCGGTTGGCAGTCAAGGCTTCTGTGCTAAAACCCATTCAAAAGGGGGATCCTTAACCAAACCCATAATTAAAAGGACAATCTAATAATTAAAATTACTAGCCAATCATATTTAAAAGCAGTCTGACCTCTCCTGCTAGTCACTCTACGAGCAACGTCCCACAAGAAGAGGTGTGTACTTTAAGGGCATTCCAGAAGTGGAGGCATAAAGTCCACCTGCTGCCAAAGAACGTGGCAACAGCAAGGACAACAACTGCAGTGCAGATGAAAACTAGAGAGGGAGTGGCAGAGCCATCATTTGGAAACACATGGAGAAGGGGAACACTTCCCTGTTACCACAACCTGCACTGGAGTCCGTGATGGAAGAGAAAGCAGCAGCTGGATCACCCCAGAGCCAAAAAATGAAGCACAGGATCTGGACAAAAACATTTGGCTATTTCAGCTGCAACTGCTTAGGGGGCACAGAGTTGCTGCCCCTCCAGCTCTGCACTGCTTTAGCTGGCTGTCAGGAAGAAATACAGGAGCTGGACGTAGATGGCTCTTGCTCTCTGTCTGTTCTCTCCCTTTTCCTGCTTCTCTGCATTTATCTATCCTTCCCTCCCTCTCTTGCTCCTCCGAGTTTTATTTCTTGGCTCTACCCGTAATACACCGAGATTATTTTTCATTCAGCTGCACTGGAAAGGCAGGATATTTGTAATGTCAGGCTCAGGTGGGGATGAAAAAGTAAATGAAGCTGGAGGCCATCTGTGCAACAACCTGAGAGTTTCTATTACAGCTTCTATTGTTAGGAACAATAAAGAGAAACTCCTTCTGCCCTTAATGAAAAGGGGGGAAAAAGGAAGCTGGAGATATATTACGCTTTAAATTTGGAGCTAGTAGACTAGGAAAAAGAGACATTTTAGCAAAATTATAAAGAATAAACAAAAATGGGGTTTGAGGTCCCATCATCCATGGCAAATCAAACCCCACTCTTTCTTTTGCTTATATATACTATATATATATATATATATAAAAGATGTATAGATATAGGGCCATTGTTTGACATTGCTGGACAGGGACATGGACTTGATGAGATGGGAGAAACCATGGAAAGAGCCTCATCTCACATTCCTGGGTACAGGCTGTGACAAAACCCCTCCTAGAGCTGCAGCAGGGACCTGACTGCTTGGTGGTTCCCAGGTAAATCAGATTTGACAACATCTGGTCCTACTGATTTCCAGAAAAGNTACGCTTTAAATTTGGAGCTAGTAGACTAGGAAAAAGAGACATTTTAGCAAAATTATAAAGAATAAACAAAAATGGGGTTTGAGGTCCCATCATCCATGGCAAATCAAGCCCCACTCTTTCTTTTGCTTATATATACTATATATATATATATATATAAAAGATGTATATATATAGGGCCATTNGACATGGACTTGATGAGATGGGAGAAACCATGGAAAGAGCCTCATCTCACATTCCTGGGTACAGGCTGTGACAAAACCCCTCCTAGAGCTGCAGCAGGGACCTGACTGCTTGGTGGTTCCCAGGTAAATCAGATTTGACAACATCTGGTCCTACTGATTTCCAGAAAAGCAGCAGTAAAACACAGTCAATACGTTAAGAACAATGATACAAGGCATTTGTAGACTGGAATAATTAAATACCCCCTCACTGGTTTAGCTGTATTAACAAAACACATAAAAACCAACACTTTTAACTGACAGCACCAATCCATACCCAAATTCCTTGGAAACTCCTCTAAACCAAGCTATACACTCGTAAGCAACACATCTCATTGTACTGGCACAGGAAATGTGCCAATATACTGGCTACTGAACTATGGAAAACCTTCCATGTATTTTCTTGCCAGTGACACAGGCAAATATAATATATTACAAATATATTCTCTAGGCACAAGAAGCAAGCAGATGTAAACAGTACAAGTCATATACTTAACTGGAAACTTGTAGGGATTTTTTTTAAAATTGCTTTAAGAAATCTTAGATAGCAACTAAATATTCATCAGGTAAGCCCTAACCTGGAATGCTGTCTGATTTTAACATCAAGTGCCATAATAAATTCACATCTCAGAATGTTTTTAAGAAGTACATCTTGGTTTCTGTGCTCTCAATATAAAGGAGGAGCTGTAAATCTCACTTCTCATAACATTAATTTCCAGTGGCTCTTGCTGGGAGACAAGTCTCCCAAACCTGCCTGACTACATGTAACATTTTCCCAATTTCCTTCCTTACTGACTGTGACAAATTTTATGTGGTGACAGAATAATGCCAGAGACACTGTGGCACTATGCCACGTGCTAAAAGAGCGCACATGGTCTCTCACAACACTTGTGCACAACACCTGTGGGCTTTGGGGATGCAAATCTCCAAAGCAATACATTTCATCTGAGGTGAGAAAATTTAAATTCTGGAAGGTAGAAGAGAGCAAGGATGCCAGCCTCAGTGGAAACTGGAACTTTGAGTCCGGATTCCTGAAGTGTGGCACTGTTAAATATGAATTGTGGAGATACCCAGACTGCAGACTCAGAGGGAGAACCAAGGATGGTGGAGATTTGTACCATTTTCACATCACTTCTCTGTAAATTAATGGGGAATCAACAACAACAAAAAAAATTATCTTTACAAAGAGAAAAGCAGCTTTCACTTGATAAAAATGTTAATGACCTTCTGAGAATTCTCCAGTTTATTTCCTTCTTGCCCCAAATTTTGATCTCACTAAAATGTGCAGTAATGTAGCATTTTTCAAATATTTTTTCTATTTATTTCTATATTACTGCTGCAAAAGATGCAACACAAACAGAACATAAATCAAAAAGAACTCTTCTGCACAATTTAATACCAGTTTCTTACAGAAATAAAATTATTATATCTTACAGGGGGAGAACAATAATTTAAAAGAATTGCAAAGACTTCAAAGCATCTCTCAGTCCCTCAGATTCAGTTCTGTCCCCGTAACCCCTAAGTGTGGCTCCTTGGAAGGTACTGTGAAGTCCTCAGGTTCATTTGGTACCCCTGCACTGGTACTACAATAACTTTTAACGTGAGTATATTCACAAAGAGAGAGTTACAGATTTAATTACACTGGTATTACAATAACTTTTAACCTGAGTATATTCACAAAGAGAGAGTTACAGATTTCATTTACAATTTAACTTTTGAATTACAGAATTGTGGGTCTCTCAGCAGTGTTCTTGCCAGCTAAAAGCCAGAATAGGAGCTTCCCTCTCCTCTGTGCCAAGGCATGGTTCACACAAGTGCAAACCTTGGGAAAGAGAAAAGTTTGTTAAGGAGTATTGCAGCAAGGTACAAAAAGCTGCAAAACTCTATTTGAGGTTTCTCACAACAGATGTAAAGATTCTGATGCTGAAGCATCAGGCCAGAAATCAAGATCTGAGATGGGTTCCTTTCTGATTTTGCAGCAGCCAGTATTTTTTCTATGCCTTTTTTCTGCCACACTGCCCATCTCTGTCCCCTGACGAGAAAATGACTTGATACCTCCTTTTTGTGTTCCCAAATTGTTTTTCTTTTAGAAGTGCTTTATGAAGAGGGTAGTTTCTGCTCAGCACAACTCCTCACATGTGTTTCACCAAGTGTATTTCCATGATGTGAGCTATAAAACTATGGGCCAAACTCTCTTTTAAGAGTGTCCTTGACACCAAGGCTTGTTAACTGATCCGTTGAGGAATAAGAAGTGGAATGTTACCTAAAGTAGTATTTCTGAGGCTGCAAAATACCTCCCAGTTGACTGATTATGCAGGTGACTGTTGTTCTACATGTAAAACTGTTACGTGCCACAGAAACTGGAAAAATGTGAAGTCACACCCCTAAAGAGGAACGGAGGAAAAACAGGTTACTTCCCTCCTCTGCTTACTGAAAGAGAAACTAAAATTTTAGATTTGTTCAAAACCAGATAGAGTTTTGTTCCAGCTCTTTTAAAAACTTTAAGAGGAAGAGTTGTAACTTTTCACTTTGGCAATATCACACAAAGATAACTTCCAGCTTTTCTTTGCCGTGGAACTATTTACCAAGCTTAATCTCAGTTGACATAGTACTTAATTGCTCTGAGAGCAGTAATTCTAAGAGGAAAATCTACCATTTCTGTGTAATTCAGTTTCCACCATTCCATTTCCACAGAAGCAGTAGATACATTGGCCTAAAAGTGAATTAACTGCTCTATCAGTAATCCTGAAGCAAAGCTCATCAATCACTGGGGCACGGGACAAAGGAAAGCTACACTCTCATGTCTGGCTATTTTTCTCTGAGACAGAGTACAGTTCAAATATAAATTACAAGTTTGATGAAGGAATTACAAGAATGTTATGGCCTGAGTTAGACGGGAGATAAAATACAATTACACTGGTTCATTTGAGGTCTCACTGTCAAAGCTCCTGTCAAACAATTCTTTCGGAAGAGGTAACATCCTACCCATGCAAATTAAGGATATGCAAGCCAGGGGAATATTGTAGAAGATAAAGAAGCTGCTGTTTATATTTCACTAGTTAGTGGAAGTTAAGCACTAGAAAGTAGGATTTTTAAATTACACAGCAAACTGTTGACAAATATGGAAACCTTTTGGCAGGTATGAACCAATACATTGTTTTTCTGGAATATAACAGCACTGGAGACACACACCAAGGCGTTTAAACAAAGTAAACCATCAAGCTAAGGAATTTTACATTCTAAAAGGAAATGTTAATAGTAATTCAGGCAGGTAAATTCAGTAAAGTAGATTCAAAACAACAAGATCAATGTATTTAGGAGAGGGGGGGGCGTAGTGCTTATTTATTTACTGTTGTGACTTCAGATTATAGAGCATCTCTGATGATACCAGTTGCAAATAACATCAGCAGAAGTATTTGCAGCCACTCAGGGTGCCAGGAGGGAAATCAATTTGCTTTTTACCACTGGCAGAGTATTACATGTATTATTCTTGAACACTTCCTCAGGAGCCGGCATTTGAACTCAGTGGTCAGATTTAGAGCAGAAAACTTCTCTGCATCTGAGTGCACCTGAGTGCCCCGAGCTGCAAGGCCAGATCTGTAATGACTGCTTTAAACTCACACCATTGTTTATCCCTCTTCAGCATTTCCTCTTTTATTTAGTGTCATTTACTTTAAAACCTGGTCATCAAAAAAAGCTATACCCAAAGTTAAGACAGGGATGTCCCATCATATATTTCAAAGTCTAAGCATCCCCACATTTAAGATATTTATTACAAAGGTTATTCAAGGTCTATGCGACTCTTCCCTTACCCCGGTATCAGTGAAAGGCAGGACTATCTCAGGTAGAAAATTTGCTAGTTAGGACTGGGAAGATTTTGCTTTCACAAGAGTTAAACATTTCGTTTAACTTTTTGGTATTCAGCTCAGGGGTTTGAGAGAAGCTTCCTGGGGAAGAAATATAATTTATAACATGCTACTTATTACTTTATGCTGAAAAATTGCTGGCAGGGAGGCTAAGATAATTTCACAAGTCGATGGCTGTTGGTGTGAGGGCTGTGCTGCCTCAGGTTTTATAGCTGTGGGTCGGGAAAAGCTGTTTGGAACCTTGTCCAGGAGGTGGCAGGAGAAGTTAACCAAAGCTGCAATGGTCCCTTCGTGTAAAGCTCTGATTCACAGAACCATCATGAGCTAACAGTTACCGCAAGGAAAGGTGATAAAGTCTGGTTCCTGAACAACAGAAAAGCCTCTTGCTGAATAGTTCTTCCTTGAATCTGATATCTCTGCTTGTGCAATTTGTCCAGTTATAAACACACTACATTTTAAAGGCAATCCAATTTGCCGCAGCACTCCAGCACAGTAATTAATACATGGAGTACAATTTCATTTTTATTCCAGTTTCATTTCCGCTCCATTCTACAGAAGGAGCTTTTGCAATATTCAGTTTATGTGAAAGGCAACAATTTAAAGGAATCCAGCGGCAAAAAAAAAAAAAAAGAAAAAGAAAAAGAAAAAGAGAATAAAAAGGAAAATCAGTGACCCAACTGAAAACCATCCATCACCGATGTTCACACTTTGTAGCTGGAACATTGGAATACCAAGTATTTTTATTGAGAAACCTCATTAGTACTTTTATATTTAGCCACATTGCAGCAACAAGGGAGCCCAGGCCACAACACTAGATTTGGTACAAAAAAAGTAATTCCCTAATTGAGTTAAAAATAAAAAGAATGAGTAATGCAAAAATCAGCCTCTGCCCATACTTCCTAGAATCCGTGCTTTGTTCATCCTCTTTTAATTATTTCAAGCTCTATTTGTCACTCAGTACATTTTCCTTTTCTTTCACAACCACTGCGCACAGCAAAAAGGATCAGTCCCTTGGGAATTGTACACTGGTTAGGCACCAGCCATTAATTGAAATGAATCAAAGTTTTCTGACTTTGTAGCAATTTTTAAATGGTATTCTCTTTGTTTTACTTCAGTAGAACAAAAAGTAAATTCGGATAAATTATTCAAATTTAGGCAAAATACCAGGCTTGAGAAAAAAATACATAGAAAAAATGTCTTATAAGTTGGTAACCCATGCAAATGGACAGCCTGGCATGAGAACAACATAATGCTTAATATTATTATTTACTCAGATGTTTAAGTGATGATATTTGTTTCTAGAAGCACAACAAGCATGCAAGTTGCAGCAGAGGAAGAAGCATGAAGCAAACAAGTTCTCTTTTGTTACATGCAGCACAGAAACGCTGCCCCCAACGTGCAGTGAGCATCTGAGGAAGCCAAAAGCTGTAGGAAATATCAAGCTCCTACGATAGCAGATCAAACCATGCCACAGGCAGCCTGTGACAGAGCTCTACTGCAGATTCCTGCGTGCCCTGGTAATAGAAAACTTGTTAGATGATGATGTCTTGGCAATTAGGAACTTTCACTCAAGTTAAATGATGGAGAGTTAGTCTGCACGACATTTTCTCAAATACTCCCCTCACGTTTTCAGCTTGGGAAAAAGAAATTAAAACAAAATAAAGGTGTTTCCTCCAGAAACATGAGGTTTTGTTGGGAAGTTATCGGGACTTTTCTGGCTGCTCTGGGTTCTTCCTCTAGTGTAGTTTACTGAACTTGCTGGGCTCTCCAGTAGCCTTTAAATGAAGTGTTGGCACCTCTGTCCTTACAGAACAGGTATAAGGTGGCACTCGGTGTTAGAGACCTCACCAATGCAAGTCACTGCAGGGTCAGTTTTCCCCATAAAACAACAGAAGGCTGGGAGGCAGCTTGGAAACATCAAGGCAGCAGTGGGAACAACAGCCCTGAAATCAGATTTTATCTCCCTCAACGTTAACAATCCATCCTGGGACACAGGAATAAAGCCCTGCTGGGTCAGAGTCCTTATAGGTGCATCCATGGGCAGAAGCACTGGGTCTGACGAGGTCACAAGGGCAGCAGACACAACTTTAACCAAAGCAGAGCATCCAGGCTTATTCCCCATTCCTCAGCTCTGGGAATGCTTCACAGCCAGGGAGAAAACTCAGTGCTGAGCACTCGTGAGAGGGGAAAAAGCAGAGGTAGGGAGCCAGAGGTGGTGGCAAGCCTGACATCCAGACCAGAAGGACATAAATTTCTTTCCCAAGCCCAGCCTGATCCTCAGATCATCAGATGCTCCCCAGCATTTTCTTACATCATTGGTATTTTGCTTCTAATCACATGGATTTAATTCTCTCATTACCACAGCTCTGCCTGACGAGTGCTGCTCTGAAGCCCTGGAAGTGCCAGATCCGCAGTGCACAGAGATGTGTTTGCCATTTACTGCATGCTCACAGTGCAGGCCTTTGATCCCAACCACAGGCCAAGCCATCACTTCTGTAAAATTAAAGATCTTGGGTTTTTCCCTTTCTTGAATGTACTGATGATCCTGAGGAAGACAAGAGCTCAGCCTCACACTTCACTGCTTTGGGCTCCTAATGACACCAGTGGGCTAAATTCAGTTCCAAAGGCAAGGGAGGTCATAAAGTATTTAATTTTTTTTTTTTTTAATAGAATGAAAGCGTTGTCTTTGCAGAATTTCCTCCACTTGCATCAGAACTGAATACACTAAAGGTTAAACTGCTTTACTCTGCCATTAGCTTTAAAAGCATGCAATTTTAGTACTCCACCAGAGCAGAGAGGCTGTAAATTAACCTGTGTTCAGCAGAGGAGTGATGGCCACATCTGAAGTTCCCCCAGGTCTCGTGTCCATGAGAGACCTCTCTGCAGCTGCTCCTTGGATGGGTACAGAACAAACCATATCAGCCCCAGCTGATTGCTCTCTCAGAGAAGGGAACTTTGTGTCTGGATGTTGGGAAGACACGGTGGTGTCCTGAGTCACCTTCTTATTAGGAATGAGAACTGGGTGGCAGGTCCGAAACGGTGTATTTAAAAAACAAAAACCCCAAACCAAGCAAATCACTTAAAAGAGTTATCAGTGATTTATTTTCTAAATGGAAGGGAAAGGGGTGGTTTGTGCAGGGAGCTGGTTGGGATTTAGTGCTGTGAGTAGTTATCTATAGAGACCTGAATAGGGTGGGACACTGTCCTTGGTTTGGAACCTGGCCACCCCAGCAAGGACTTCAAATGCAAGAAGACACAGGTGGCACGAAGATATATTAAAGAAGAGGTTTGACAATTATTACAGGCGTAGAAAAAATTTTTTATGAAGAAAGACCAACACTTTACTTCTCCTCTCATGAGAAGTGTACTAAGTTTATTAAGTGTATTATGTCTTCAGATACAGAATGGTTTTAGCAATATTATTTTGCCACATTGAAGCATTCAAGGAACCAGGAAAGTGTGGATCCCTTCTGCTAGGTCAGAAATATTTTAGACATCTAAGATAATACAGGTAAGAGCCTGTTACAAACCTCCCTCATAACTAGAGGGGAACTTCAGGGACAGTAGTTAAAACTCTGTTATTAAAAGGCATTAGCTTCCTCTATGCAGAATGGAGAGCAAATGTAAGTAATAAAATGCTCAGAAGAACTTAAGTGTCGCAGAAAGTCCTCCTTGGGCTTTTGCTAAGAAAACAATGTTTTAGGTTCAAAAACACTTTTGAAATGTAGCATAGAATGGGCCTTAGAAAAAAACTGATTATAAAAATGGTCCTGAGTAGGGCTACCACAAGTTTATAACATAATAAATAATAGAATCAAGCTTATGGTTTCAAAAAGGCAAATCTAAAAAGTCAGGGAATTCACCTGGACTGAAAACTCAAACAGGTAAATGGGAATTTAACCGAGTGCACCCCAAGGAGGGGGATCAGTGATGTTGCCCCACCCCTGTGTTAACTTAATAAGGACCAAACATAATTACCATCAACATGTAAAAACGATTAGAGTAGCAGAAATAAGGATACAAATACCAAGATCAGCAAAACCACTAATCACTAAGGAGACCTTCAAGTAAGGGAACATCACAAGAATTTCTCAAAGTGGAGTCAGAATTTAAAAAGCAAATTAATAGAAAAAACAAATGGTTCAGTAGCCATACACTGGTGAAAATGTAGAAGAAGAGAAGTTAGTTTATCGTTTAGTAGAGGGGCAAGTTTAAGACAAAAATTAACCCACTCATATTCTAAGGCAAGATTAACATTCTGCCTCTGTTTTTAATGAAGTAATTTTGAATGCAGAAGGCAGGATAAGTAGCTAGCAAGATGAGGAGTCATTACATTTAAAAGAGAAGCACATTGCCAAAATTTGACATGCAACACATTCCCATCAGAAGAGTTGGATCCTTTCTTCATAAAATGCTGACAGATTTTATGTTCGAAATCCCAGGTCCTGTAGAAAGGGTTTGAGAGGTGGGACTTTTTGCTTTAAAACATGTCAAAATAAGGCAGCTGAAGAAAAATAAGGGCCAATAATACCTGTCCATAAAAAGGACAGTAATATTCAAGAGCTATGAAAAAGTCTTGGAGGAGATAATTGGAAACAGGCATAAACAGGAAAAAGGGAGAAAATCAGCATGTGTTCACTAAAGTTATCTTTGATAAGCAACTTCTATTTTATTAAGATATCAGTTTGACCAGAAAAGGAGCTGTTTTAAGTCAAAATATGCTCAGCCCTTTGGATCTGGTCTAACATGCACCAAATATATAAAATTCACTGTCAAATGCAAAAAGGTCTGGAACACTTGAGGACTGACGTAAGTGAAATGAAACAGAAAATTAAATCAATGATCGTTCACTTAGCATTCGATAAGAATATTTCCTACAAATTCATGCCCATGAATAAAAATAGACCAAGAAGGAGGAAGCCCTAGAGAATGATGAATCCACCAGTGATGTATCATTTTGAAAGGACAAATACGACATATCAGGCTACATTTCACACAGAAGTATGAAAGTACAAAACACTGCTAAGCTCTTTATTGCAGATATAAAACACCTGAACCATGAGTAAGCTAACCCCAAACAAAACATGGCTGTAAACCTCTTGGACCACTACCTCTATAATCAGAAAATCTGTAGGGCAGAGTCATTCACTGGGCCTGCTAGGATGAAATGGTTGCTGCCTATCCTGATGAAGTAGAACCAACAGGGAAGCAGGAAACTCATTTAAGCTGAGGAACAGCATCACCCAATAAGCTTTAGTAGACCATCAATTAATTATGACAAGAAACTTGAAAAAGGTCAAATCACGAGGAAAGTGATATTCTGGAGGAGGTGTTTATCAAAAACACACAGGACAAGAAATCACAGCAGTATAGTTCAGAAAAGAGATAAATGACATGAATGCCCATGGCAGAAAAAAAAGGGATCTCTTTATTTAGGTGCTCTTTTAGGGTGCACACTCCAGATTGGAGTAAGAACTTGTGCACTTTTGTACTAAGAACAGCCAGCGTAGCTGTGAAAGGTTCTCTGAATGAATCCAAGTTTTATAGGTTAATTTTGACTTGGGAGTTGGGTCAATCTTCTGTTCAGAGTTGTTTTTCTTCTCTTCTCCATCTTAAATATGATTCACTTATTGCTAACATGTGCTGTGTCTGAGTAGCAAGAGGAAACAGTTCTGCCTCTGAAGCACAGGATAAAAAAAAATACAGCTGGCTTGTGTATACACTTGGGGAAAAAATGCTCTTGCTGTTTTTACTCCTTTAGAAGTGTTGGGCAGCTTGTACTATTAATGCCATATCATTCTTTGAAGGCAGATTCTGATATCTGTGCCAGGAGAAGAAATAACTTTCATCTTTTAAAAGAATTAGTTGCTGGTGTAAGAGGTCATTACAACATTTTCCTGTGAATCATGAGCTGGATAATAAAGCCAATAGTCTAACAAGGCTCTGCATCCCACTATTGCCCTGGGACTCTGAAGAATGCACACTGAAAAACCCAAATGCAAATTATCTGTGACTGCACTCCACACAATTGCTGTTGTTAAAAGAAAATAGTCAGTAAAATTCCAGAGAGAGATAGAAATGCTTATCAGATTAGCAAGAGTGATACACAAAAAGAAATGGACTGGATAGCATCTTTTTTTTTTTCAATTTTGTTTTTTTAAATAACTGGATATGATCAAAAATATTTATATGACTTTATGTTCATGGCCTGCAAAGGCACAGTGGAGCTGTCCTGGGCCCTAGGAATTGCAGGTTTACCAATCATGCAAGCATCCAACTACACGGAGTGCCTTATTCACTGTACAACCTCCCCTCCAGACAAAAATCCTGAGATACACCACATTATTCAAACAATAACCCCCAGCAGAAGACAAAGCCCAGCTCAGGGCTGAAGCTGTGGCACAATATATTTGTGAGGCACAAGGTCGTTGGATTAGTATTTCACATTTGGGAGGAAACATAACTGAGATGTAAGAATCAAGAAACCATCAAAATAAAAAGTACCAAAGACAATATGCACCAAGCCTGATTTTTTTTTTTTCAGCAAATGTACAAACAACACTCACTCCCTCACACCCCCACATCACAAATTTGCTCTCAGCACACAGACCTAGATACTGGCTGACTTCAACAAGAGCCCTCACTCTTTTTTCCCAACACCCTCACAAATTAACCTATGTTTGTGACTTTACTGCAGGGCCTAGGATCCCTTAGTCCTAAATGTTAAGAAAGTGACTAAAACCACTCAGTCTGCCCTGCAAAAAACTCAGAAATGTGACCATGGGTATGCTGTAGGAAAATCCTGGACAGGAGTTGGAGGAGAGGTGAGCTCATCCTTCTCTCTTCTGATAATTGAGTAGCTGTAACAAGAGTCAAACTACACTAAATCACCATATTTTTTTCTTGGCAAAAAGCTTTGCATGTCAGCCATTAGAAACAAAATTTTTCACCACAGTGAAAAAAAAGGAGTATCAGCTGATCTTCCTCTGTGATTAAAAAATGATTTTTTTAGTCTAAGTTCAATTTTGTCTTCTCCTTTCGAAATGACTTTTTAATGTTGATAATATTTCCATCATTTCAGGCATTTTTGTAGACATTTTCTTTTCTTTAAGGAAAAATTATCAAATTACTAAATATCTTACCATACCATGGAGAACCTCTCTAAAAATTCTTAGCAATTAGTTGGCAATTTTTAAAGTGCTGGAGCAGACTGTCACCCCAGAGAAGACACTGTGACAGATTTGAATGCTTTTTAAAAAAAATTTTTGCTCATAACATTAAAGATTCTACTTTAGGGGCTTTGATAAAATCTCCAAAGAAATAAGTTTTTGAAGGCTAATGTGCAAGTTACGAAGCATTGACCTTTCTTCCCTTGTGCTTCTGCTCAGGTAGGCAAGTAGATGAGCAAACAGTGATTCTAACCCAGGGCACGCTTCATCTGGAGGAAAATGAGATCTGAAAAATGGAATTCTTCCTTATATGGAATCATGAATCCATGGCCAGCTCTCGCAGTTTCATCCTCTCTGCAAGCACCATCCTCACAACGGTGTGAGGTACTGAGGCACAGCTACTCCAAGGCAGAACATCACAAGTTTTGCTGACTGATATTTCCATCAATTCTCGCTTTGATACAGATGCCTCACTGAATAAAATTTTCATTTTGTCTAGAACGATGGCAACCCGGGCATCTGCCAGAACGGCAGCTTTGGTTGACAACTCGTAAGAGTGATTCTCAGGCAAAACAATTAGTGGTAACTGCTCTTTTCCAGGGAGGCAGACTTCTTGGCAAATTGCACAGCTAAGTCAGAGAATTCAGACAAGGAGAAATCCAGCCTGCTTTGCCCCAAGGAAGGAATGCAGGTTTTTATAGCACGGAAGGAGGAATTCTTTTGGTTTCTCACTGTAGCTCCAAATAGCAATGCTGCCTGTGGCAAAAGTCTGCCCCAAAGGGTGCTCTGTGGCAGGAGAGGCACCAGCAGGAATATCCAGGGTGCCATAACATCAACCCTGGAGCTTTCCTGGGGATGCATCAGCCCTGCAGTGACAGATCTGTTCCTTCCAGGCCTGGAGCTGCCCACCCAAGCACACTAGCTTGCCCAGGCCGGTGATGTATCCCTGCCCTGTGCCGCAGGAAACGCCCGCAGGAGCCTGCAGGTTCCCACACAGCATCCCCTGCCACAAAGGTCAAGTCTATCCTTCTGGGGGCTATTTTGGGGTAAGAGCCCATCACAGTTCCCACCAGAGCGAGTGCTGCTGCAACAAGCTCTAAAACACCTTAGACTCCCACAAAGTCTTTCCAACATCCCCCTCTCTCCCCTCAGCCCTTTCTGGCTCTGATTCCCCCAGTGCTGCCAGGCAGCGCCAGCCACAGCCGGGGAAACTGCTTTGCTCATTACCAGCACAGTAGCAAGTGCAGGTGAAACCCTTCCAAAGAGTTGGCTTAAATCATGCCTGGAGAGTGGCTGAAATTGCTTGTGAATTGCTGAGCTTAAACCCTGGCTTTCCTTACTTCCCTGTGCTTGATTTACAAATTGCTTTTTGGTCTGACTTTCCCTTCCTCTCATGTCCCCTCCATATACATCAGCAATTTCCAGCTTTTTCCGTGAACAAGTGTTGAGAGGCAGTGCCCATTTGTAAGCACCTCCCTGCTCTACGTGTAATTCAGTGGCCTTGCTGAAGAAATCTGTGTGATACATTTTTTTAAAATCTGATTGTTGCCTTTTTAAATATTTCAAACCTACAGTCTTTTTGTTGGTATCTTCTATTAGATACCTCTCTAGAAACAGCTTACAAGTGCAGCCCAAACTTACAGGCCAGTTTAAACAAGCTGTAAGGCAAAACAATTGAGAGGATTCTGCCCCCAGGGAGTTTGCAGTGTAATTCATATACAGTGTTGGCTAATTTTGAGCTAGGAGTCAGAAATCTAATGCTGTTTAATAGGACCTACATGCACAGAGAAACTTTTTGTCCATTCAAATTTTCCTTTTTAAATAACGGGGTTTTTTATTTCCCTTCCTATATTTTTTAATTTAATCATTTGCATAATTTTGCTTCCATAACACCCAACAACAGTCAATAATATTATTTGCTCTCCATTTGTTTTTGCTTCCTGCCGTTGAATGAAAAACCCATGTTTACAGATTAGCAGCAGTTGTAAAGTGCCCTGACTTTCTCTCCCGTTTCAAAGTTATGAGTGAGAAGCACATTATATTGGTTGCTCTGGCATTTTTGGAGTAGCTCAGGCATTCACAGTGCAAACCACTGTTATTCATACTGTTATAATTCCTCTGCAGTTAAGTCATTACTAGCAATCAGAGCAGGCTTGTAGTACAATTCCTTATTTGGGAATGTCATGTGAGATGCCCAGAGCAATATGAAAAAAATAAAGGCCAACTTGTCTGGCTGTGGAGGGATTTATAGCAGGCCCACTGGCAGAGATCTGCTGGGAAGTATTAAGAGCTCCTGCTTAGCTGATCATATAAACACCCAAGCCAGCAGGTGCACTACATTTGTACACTATCTTTTTCCTTCAGGTGCAGTATTAAAAATCCTGTCATCACAGCGTGTTTATAGAAACGTGAGTTATAGTGGCCCTTTCCTGCAGATGGTTGCGCTGAAGTTTTTCTCCAGGTAAACGTGAAATTCATTTAAAATCACTTAAATATTTTTTGTTCTGCTCTTTAACAAATGGCAATATTCCTTAGAAAAATTCTACTTCAGACAACATGTTTCTTTTAGTAAGAAAGAAGCCTCTCTTGGAGCAGAAATATCTGATGAGTAGCTACTAAAGACAACATTTGAGGGTGTTTATTTCCAAACAGCTGCTCTCAAATCAGACTCCCTCCCTCCCAAAATGTGGACATCTCACCCAAATGTGAAAATTTGGATAAGTCACTTTAAATTTGGCTCAAACCTATAACTTATATTGTTTGCAAATATCCATATTATTTTAATGTGCAGAACATTTGATCAGATTAAAATATCATCTACTTCATAATAATCATACCCTAGGGAATGCCGAGACTGAAGTTAATGAATGAAATTTTTTGTGGTTAAGGATACAGTAATAATTAAATTATTAGGAACAACTTTATATTAAAATAACGTTATTTTACATGAGAAAAGCAGACCCACCCCCTGTTAATGCAACCATGTGCTCGGATAGTCAAAGAATTATAGTCAGGAAATGGATAAATTAATGTTTTATATGTAATTTTAGCTTAGCTCTCCATCTCAAGTGCTCGAATACAGAGACTTTAATTGCACAACCACATTCTTTTCTGCTCTCCACAGCAGCCCTGTGTAATACATAACTATTTTCTACTGTAATGCTTGATGAGTCATTACTGTAGAAGGAACTGAGTATGTTTGGGAGCATGTGCATTTAATGGAACTGTAATCAAGTCAGGAAAATTCTCTCTTCCTGTCATCTCCTTTTATGGAATTCAGAACAACAAAATAGAACAAAATCTTAGGAGAGGGAGGAAGGATGATCCCAAAGGTACGGTGTCATCCTCACCCTTCAGGACTTGAATTCAATCTCAAATCCAGCCTGTTCAGCCACGGGCGCCCTGCTGTAACCTGCGTTAAGGCACTTTAGGTGAAGTTTTGCAACATGGTTTCTTCCTTTTCGCTCTTGAGCAAGTGGGAGTGTTGCTAAGAAAAGCTCCACTTCAGAAAACCATTACCTGTTCCTAAATGAAGATTCTCGTTTTGAAACAGAAATAGCCCCACTTCATGGATACTTTTTGCTTCAAGTTGCCATCACCTCTCTTACCCTCACCCCAGCTATTTTCTGAACCCCACTGACAGAAAACCAATCAACAAGAGAGAAGAACACATTTCTATCAGTTTAGAGAGCAGTATCACCAGAACTCATCAAGGTGTGAGACAAATCCCAGTGCTGGCCCAAGGGAAGTGGGGAGGTGATTTTCACAGAGCAACAAGCTACCAGGTGGCCAACTTTGGTACCCTATTTTGACTCTCTAAGCCTTGTATCACCCCCTGCGAGCATTCATTACTCTTGGGGATGTTCTGAGGGTAAACATGCCATGGTTACAATTCACTTGCTACAAATACAACAGCCCCATATAGGCACTGGACAAATTGGTTTACTGCACCGATACGCCTTGTTCTACAAGGGGAAGTGTCTTAAACTCACCTTCTTGGTAGGTTTATTCTGAGATTGCTGGTGTTCTATCTGCATGTTATTTTCTATGAAGTTTCAGAAGATTTAGCATTTATAACAAGGGAGAGGTTTGCACGTGTAGCGCTGCCCAGGGTTTAATTTTCAGAGATAAGCACCTCTTTCTAAAGAATTTCATATGAGGAAACTCTGTGTCAAATCACACGTGTTGCTCTAGAGACCTCCTCACCCAGCACCACCTTAAATATCTTGTCCCTCCTCCTCCAGAAAAAGTCATCCGGGCATTTAGCATTTGTGTTGCAGCAAAGCAGACACTCCTGTTCTCTAACCTCATATGTTATGCTGATTCTCTCATCTGTAATCTGCTCACCAGCTGCTCCTGGTGCAGGAGAGGCCCAAGGAGGAGGCACAGGGCTCTGCACCACGGCCTGGCCTTCCTCATACCCAGTGATGTCCCCCACTCCAGGGCAGCTGGAAGTGTCCCCAGTGCACTCCAGCACACGGGGTATCAGTTGCAGAGGGGAAAAACAGCTGAGATCTCAGCAAAGACTACAGGAAAGAAGGCAGAAATAACCCAGCCTACTCTGGTGTGAGTCCCAGTGTCAGTGCCAGGCCAAAGAGTGAATCTGGCGGCAGTGGAAGCCCTGCATGTGGTTGGTTACTAGCTGCCAACAGGGCCCTGTGTCTGCAAATGCTCAGGTTCTCTAACCTAAGGGATTTAAAGTGCATGGAGGGATTGAGTGGGAGTACAGGGCAGGTGAGTGTTTATGAGTTGGAGAAACCTCTCTGTAAGAGCTGATCTTCCTTACCCAAGGCATTTGCTGGTGTGAGGACAGCGCTGTGTGACCCCAGCCTGTTCCTCTCACAGGCCTTGTATGACAAGTCAGTCCAACAGGGTTTAGTGACCTGGTAGGCATCTTCAACCAGCTGTCTCTAGATCACATCTGTGTCTAAATCATATCTAATTATGTCTAGATCACATCTGCTAGAAATTGTCAGACCTGATCTTTCCCTGGCAGAAAAGGACCTGAGTGTGCTGGTCAACAGCAGCTGAACTGAGCCAGGTGTGTCTGGGTGGCCAAGGAGGCCAATGGCACCCTGGGCTGTATCACAAATAAAGTGTACAGCAGGAGCAGGGCAGTGATTGTCCCTCTGTGCTCAGCACTGGTGAGGCCACACCTCAAGTCCTGTGTCCAGCTTTGGTCCCCTCTCTTCAAGAAAGACACTGAGGTGCTGGAGCAAGAAGGGAACAGAGCTGGGGAAGGGTCTGGAGCACAAGTCTGATGAGGAGCGGCTGAGGTGGATGGAGGTGTTTACTCTGGAGAAAAGGAGACTTAGGGCTGGAAGTACTCAAAAAAATGTGGATGTGGCACTTGGGGACACGGCTTAGTGGTGGACCTGGCCGTGTAAGGTTTACAATTGGACTCAGTAACCTTAAAGGTTTTTTCTAACCTAAATGACACTGTGATTCTACATTACTGTCAAGAGAGGGGAAGATGAAGTATATCTAAGGAAGATTTTAAGGGATGTAATGGCAGAATCTGCACAGAAAGAGTGCATTTTGCAAGGTCAGAAAGAACTGAATTCATGTTGCCCTAGAAGATAAAGGAAGAATCGAGCATAGCTTTCCTCACAGCAAAGGGAATGCAGAATAAAACAGGAAAGGTTTCCTTCAGGGTAAAAGAGAAGACCAAAATTTTTATTGTCCAAAGTGAGCACTGTTTAAGTCTAGACAACAGGAGTGATTCCTAAGCCTTCTTGTTGGGAAGTAAGGACTAAGACTGGATGAAGCAGGGACAGTACCTTTACTGCTAGTCAGTGACTAGAACTGCATTCCTTTGGTGGACTATTTGGTTCATTGTGCTGGTTCAGATGAGCTTTTCTCTAATTTTCCAATATCTTTCAATCATCACCACCTCACCCTGTGCCTGAAGCATGTACAATACAAGTCCTAAGTGATAGAGAATTTTCTCTATTTGAAAAGGATTTTTTCCTTTCATTCAATATATCAAATTGATGTAATGAAGTGACAAGTGCTAGCATTTCGCCCACATACAACTTTTAAGCATTTAAAAAGAATTTTTATGTTTCAGCAAAAGCTCTGATTTTACCCATATAAACCAAAATAATGAGGATAAAATAAAAATAAAAGGAAAAAGCCCACAAAAACTAAAGAATAAGGCTATAGAAACTATTTTTAATCTGAAAAACCTTGTCTTCTCCCCATAGATAAAATGTGAAAAATTAATTCTGTGAGTTGGGATGTCGAGTGCTTTACTCCAGAGTGGCTTTGCTGGCACTTGTGGAGAGCTTTACAAGTGCACAGCCCCTCCACTCTGCTTGCTGTGCTCTCATTACCAATTAGCAGTTGTGAGGAGCCCAGCAACACCCCCACACACTCGCAAATGGGCGGTGGGGGAACAGCTGCACCCTGGAAGCTGCTCACAGTCCGCTCCAAGTTCAGTCTCCACAACTGCTGCAAGCTATGTTCCATTTCACTGCAGCTCATCTGCAGTCTCCAGGCTTTCATTAGTTATTTTTCAGCTTAATGGTGAAAATCTGAGACTGATGGTGGTGGCTGAGTGCGGACAGAGTCTCTGTAAACTTCCCTCTGGAGCTCAGCTGAGCTTCCTCTCCCATCCCAAATCAGCCTCAGCGTTGCACAACTTGGGGTCTCCTGAGGAGAGATCACAGATCATGCCAAGCTGCAGACAGTATAATGGCAAGGTGGGGAAATGCTAATTAGGTGTCAGATTGAGACCACCGGCCTTATTTAACTGTGAGGTCAAGCTGACTGAAACCTTGTCTCCAAATTAGATATAGACAAACTGTTTTGTGAGCAACATTTCTGATAAAGTCTCCTTTTCCTTCTGTTTACACACAGGAAGCAGACTAAAATGCTCAGAAATGTGTTCTTAGTCGTTCCTTGAACAGATTTTTTGTATGACCAGAGAGGCATGAGTAAGGGCTAGACTGTCTGGGATTTTTTGTCCTGTCAGCCCCCCAAAACATGGTCAGATCCAAAAGTTCATGAGTTTTCTGTCTTTCGAGACTCAAAAAAAAAAAAAAAAAAAAAAAAGATATTTGGAGAGCATTTGTATCCATCCAGACAGTACAGGGCATTTTGATCTTAACTCCTTGGCAGGAATAGATTGCACTATGAGCAAGTTGGGTTGACAAGCACACTCTGTGCCAAATTTCATGGCCCAGGACAAAGCTTGTCAAGGCCTGCCAGTTCCTGGTGGTGTCCTGGGCATAGCCCTGAAAGGTCCAATGCTGTACTCCTCCATTCTGACACCCACCTTTGACAAAAAAAAAAAATTCAGAAAATCTGTTCTGAGGGAGTTTGTCACCACCAGTGACAGAACCTCTCCTTCAGCTGCCCTGGGGATGGGTTTCTCGCTAAACACAACACAAGTACCTCATGTAAAGTAGCCACAAGAAACTCAGAGACGACACGCAGTTAGAAGCCCTGGATGCCCAAACAAAGAAACATACTTCTTTGGGTAATGGGAGTGACAAGGGGACTGCACAGGGCCATAAAGTTGAAAAGTCAAACAAGAAGAATATTGTTTTCCTCTTCCCTCTCTTTTTTAAAGACTTTCTCTCAAGAGGACAGGAAACCAGTTTAATTCCAATGATATAATACTGCCTAAACTGGCCGTGGTTCAGCTCCTTGTAGTGACAGCACTGTAAAGCTATGCCTTTTTTTTGAGCTAAGCTTGTCTGACTTCAGCTTTCACTTCAAAGATATTGACTGTTTAAAAGGGAAACAAACAATGTAAATTATACTTGACAAGTGCATTAGGGTTCTAATTCTAAACTATAATAAATGAAAGTATCAGAGAAGGAACACTCATGTTAACCTCTTAAAACCAGGTAATGGAAGACTTCTCTTTCATAATGCATAAAACCTTCACACAAAAAAGAAAAGAGACTGCCCCTATTCGTAAAATTTGACCGTTCATGGGCCTTGAAAGATCCCTTCCTTCCTGAAGAATGAACATATCTTTCTACCATAAGTCCACGTGCCATTCAATTCAAAATTTAAGAAGTTACCAAATAGATCAATACTCAGAGTATGTATGGCATTTGAGAAATTGGACAAATCTCATAACAGACACAAGTAATTGCTTTCCTCAGGGAATTTCCACAGGAGGAAAACTTAAGGCTATTTTGCAGATCATTTGAACAAATGAATTTTCATTCAGACACAATTATTGCTTTCTCCCAACACGTCACAGGGAATAAACAAAGATTGTTTGCTTCGCTTTGCTGTGTGGAGGTATAAGGGCTCTCGGTTTTGATGTGTTTCCCTTGTCTTATCTTCTTTTCAATTTCAACCAGTCACTGTAAATTGCATCTATGAAGGAGACCCAATTTTACTAAAACACCAAATGGTGAGGAAATTGGGTTTTTCTTTTTCTTATAGTTATAAGTTTCCCATATATTTGTCAGTATATGTTGGAAAACTGTTACAGGAAAATGAGTAAAACCTGGCTGTATGGTTCTCTCCTTAGATTTCCAGACAAATAAACTTTAATTAAAAATTATTAAATAAAAATTATTAAATTATTATTAGTTAAATAAAATTATTAGATAGTTATTAAATAAATTAATTATAAAGTCCATGCCCATGAAGAAAGGTAAATTATACTATGAGGCATCATTTCCAAAATACAGACATTGCTGTTTTAATTTTCTTCTATTTTCCACTCTGCTCAGTCACCTTTTCTTTACTAGAATGATTCTGTTCTTTCGAAAAGAAAGAAAAATTCCTCAGCTGACACCAAAACAAAGGTGTGGTATCTATTGTAATTTTAGAGTTGTAATTAAAAAAATATATCTTTAAGTTCATAGGTTTCGAATTGCAAACAGGTTATGAAATGTGCTTTGCTCTCTGCTAAGATAATTCATGTCAGATTCAACACTGAAAAGAACACATTAAAAAAGGAGAGATCTCTGATTTATTCTTGAGTTTGCAGCCTGTAGAGGAGCAATATTATTCCCCAGACAATTTCCCTTGCTTTCTAGAACAGCTGTACTCATGAACACAAAACAGGAGGAACTAGTTAGAATTTCTTCCCCAGATAAAAAACAAACCAGAGAAAAATCATTTGCATTTCTGCCTTTTTATTTCTTTCACCTTTTGTTTGAAAAATGGAAAAAAGCTATGAACCTCTAGTTTTGGAACTAGTATTTTTCTATGGTGAACAAGTGGAAACTTTCTGAGGGTGTTCGTTGAATGAAAAATGGGGAAAAATTTGTCATCGATCATCTGAAAATTTATTGCCAGCTATTTATCAACTTTTGCCATGACACATGCATCCTCTTTGATTTAGAAACTCCCTCCTGACAGAATGGTAGCTCAGCATCTCTTTAATTATTCTGCATCCTCTCAGCTACTGTACACCATATTTTACATTGCTTAGGTTCACCAGATTTCCATGCACCACTACCCCGAGTCAATGCAGAAGGATTCTTGGGGCTGGTCTTAGGACAGTGGCATTTGGGGGAATCTCAGTTATGCAGGGCATTCACAAATGTATGTAGTGCCACTCACTGCCCTCCACAAAGGGCCTATTTTTTAAACTGTCAAAGAAACACTTGTGGCATTGCGGAAACCAGAGAAAAGCTGTCAATTCTATTATTAAATTGACATTCCACACATGCTACTTTGAGATGATAGTCCATAATAAAGTTGCCCTATTTCTTTGCCCTCTATTCATGTCACTACCTAGAGTTTTCTCTTGCATCTTCCTCAGACACTGAGTGATAGAGAGTCAGACGTGTAAGCTCAACAAGAGGTCGTCATTGTGGTGCAGTGACAGATGTTTACAACACCTGAAAAACAAGAGGGGACGAAGGTCCTAAAGCACCCTTGGTACTCCAGGCTATTACAATGCACGGAGCAAGGACAGTGACATCTCCCAGGGTATTGTCAATCAAGGAGTACTGAAACAAAGAGAGACAACAGGGACCATTGTAATCCCATTGGAGGGGAGAGGGGGGAAAAAAAAGCATAACAAGGCTTTGTCCTGGTCCTCAGAACACAGACCCATCTGTGTGTTTCTCTAGCTGCTGCAAGCTAATAGGATAACACGAGCTGATCTGAGCCTGATGGGAACTGATACAAATTGGATGTTAATTCCATTGTGTCCAGCTCTCCAGTGAGTCCATGTGTGCCAAGAGGCCTCCCCAAAGAGAAAGGAGCTCCCACTTTCCATGCTTGTTTGTTTTTAGACTCGTCTAAAAAGATATAGATTGCAGGAGCTTGGGTTTCCCAGGTAAGCTGTCCCACCATGCTTCCTGCTGGGAAGCTTCTGGGAAGATGAGAAGACAACAGTGTCTCTCACCCTCAGGGGTGTCTGATTTAGTAAGGGCCTGTGATTGACAGCTGTTAAGAGGAATGACAAGATATTTTACATCTGTTTAGTGTCCTGTCACCCATTCCTTCCCACACTGGCTATTGTCATTCTTCCTATATCCAGGAATCCTACTGCTGCCAATGCAAATGTCAGACCACTGTGGAGCTATAGTGCCACGCAGCATACATTACACAAGAAATGAGAAGTGGATCTGGGTCATTGCATAGGGAATGCAACGAGTCCAAAGTATGTTCGTTATCCCAGGCCTAACATTTTGGACCAATAACTGGACCACCAGCTACTCAGTTGTGCATATCAAACCAGAGAATAAATCAAACACACATGGAGCTTTCTCTATGCTTTTTTAAAAATTTTCCTCACGATTTATTTATTATTCACTCTGCAGCAAACCTGAAGCCTTCCTCCAGTGATGATGAATGAAAAATGCAGCACATCCACAGCGCTTATTATGCATGGAAAACTCATATTTCTACATGCCTATAGCATTCACAGGGCCTTTGGATTTCCATGGGTTTTTTATTCACATCAAATCTGCTAGAAGTTAAGCAGTACTTTTTGTATCCCTACAGAAACAGCATTTAAAGTATGGTATAAAAAAAAACCCCCACACACTCATTTTGGAGAAACCAGGTAATTTTTTCATGACTTAAATACCAGTTACAACAGACAAAACTGAAGTACATCCTGCAAGGATGTTTTGTACAGTTAATGAGGACAATGCTTTCTTTGCTCTAAATCAGGCCCAACAAATGCAAATAAAGAAAAGGGATAAATCTCACAATGCAAAACCACAAATGACCTGCCCAATGAAGGCTATCCAAACTAGAAAAGATGCATAACTGATTAAAATAAACAACAATTATACTGAATCCATTCTATCTTCGTTACTCTTCAACCCACTCCAAGTCGAAACTCTGTGTAAATTATGAGCTCTTCTGCATGCCTGGAATGTTAACAAACCTGAGCCCTGGAGCAGTGGTGGCAAGTGAACTACAGAGTGAAGGATCCTTCACGGGATTTCAGTCAGCTTCAAAAGTACCATCATCCTTCAGCTCAAAAACATCTCAAGCTGTTTTTGGCAAATCAAAATTCAGCCCACCAGTTTTTCCCGTGAAGAGTGAACTACGGAGCACCTGTGTGCCAAATTCTTGGTGCAGAACCTAAAGCATGAGGAACACAGCACCTGAATTGTCCTTGCACCACAGCCATCACCAAACCTCCAGCTAGAAATGGTCTGCATAACACCTCCAAGATCTTACTAAAGGTGGCCCTTTAAACCCAAGGAGTCATGCCAAAATTGTTTATTTCAGGAGTTAACAACTAAATTGTTCGGAACAAGACCACTGGGTTTCTGCATCCATGTTTGTCTGCTATGGAAGGCTAACATGGACTAATCAAATGAGATAAAGCTTCATTTCTTAAAAGGGTGTACCCGACAATGAAAAGGGATGTAACAGTCTTTTGAGCATAGCTGAAATACAGCATCTTCAAAGGAGAAACTCAATTCAGGTGATGAACCCCGTGGATCAGATGTTATATATCTACCAGTCAGCAGAGAAAGGGACTTTTCGACTCATCTCTGTCTCTTTCATTCTTTCTGAGTGATAATCTTTATAAAGGAAAGAAAAATATAGAAATTTCTACTCTTTCCTGTGTCTTGTAGTACCTGCTCTCCCATGTTTTCTCTCTCACCCTGTGCCACTGGGACAGATGATGGAAACAAAGCCCTGGAGCACAGGTACCAGACACTCAGCAGGTCACTTGGTCCACACATCATTGATAGAACTGCTACTGAAGACCCATTTCTTATAAGCTACTAAAAAGCTGTTATCCAGGCTTTAGCTGCTGGTTAGAACTCCATTCAATGATTAAATCTGAAATAATCAAATATTTGATATCAAAAAATTCAATGTAACTTCTCTCTGACGGGCAGCCTAGTCAGATCTCAGCATGAACAACGCTGTACAGCCTAACAACCCTAATGTATTCTCACTGCTGTACCTACTAAATGAACTGAAGGAGAAGGTGAGTTCTTCTGAATATACTCATAATGGTAGTGAGAGAAGGCAGGTTTTGCATTTTACTCTCTGACCCTTGAGGCCCACAGAGAAAATTTTGGCTCTGGATTTATTTCTCCAGCCGGCAGCTTTATTTTTCCCATAGAACATCACTGTTGGCATAACAGAAGAACAGGAGGCTGGCAAAACGGCATGAAACAAATAGCCCAGATCTTTTCCAAGCTGTTCCTGCTCCCACTACATAACTAAGGGTTTAATAAAATGTGCTACCAAGATGCAAACATCTTGCACGCATTCAAGCATTTTCTTTATTAACTTAAGTGATAAACCTGCCCATTCAATGCACATGTTCAAACACAAGCAATCTCGACCATCTGAGCCAAAATCTAATATAAAAAGACAAAGTGATTTTCAGACAATGATAATAACATCCAACATACTCTTTCCTCAGTTCAAAAATCAGAAGATGGAGCAGGATTCCTCCAATCTGCTGGCTCACAAGAGAGAAGAAACTATTGTGTGGATTTGAACTCTAGTGCGTTGCCTTTGAGCATTTGGTGGTACTCACTACTGCTTAAGAAGATATTTAGAATTCCAACATGAAAGGTCTGTTTCATATTTTAAGCCCAATAAATCTCTATCACAGCTCTCAATTGAGACAGCAGTCTGGCAAAACTACATGGACAGCAGACACTTTGCTGTGGCTCTTTCTCCCCACTCAGTCTCTCCCTCCCCCACCTCCCTCAAATTGAAGTTTATTGTTGCCAGAAAAAACAAGAAACGGCATATCTGAAATTTAATCTTCCTTAAATTTGCAGAGCAAGCCTACAGAGAAGATTAACCATATAAGCAAGGCATACTTTACTATTCCTCTTGGGATATGCATCATGCTTTCCCCCTCACCCAGTGCTTTCTGTTGTTATTGATCACCAAGTTTCACCCCTCAGCCAGGTCAGTCTTAGCAAAGTCAGTACTATTGTGTAGGGTGGGGTTTTTTTCCTCCTTTTTAATACACCTTTGCTCTGAAAATAAGATTTATTTGATGCAGCTGCTGCTGCAGAGACGTTGAGAGATGAATACACTGGGAGCAAACAGCAACTTATCAGATGCCTAATTAAAACACACTAATTACTGTGCAGTCACCAAAGGTGTTAAGAAGCACACCTATTCAGTGTAATCCAGAAATTAATCCAACTACAGCGTTCAACTTTTCAGCTGCCAAGAGGCAGACAGCTTTTCTGTCCCTCTCCTTGCCCACCAGTGCTCATCTGACAAAGATACTGCTGTAGATACCTGAAGGACAGCCGAGTTATACAGTGGTTTTGACTGGTATTAATCAATTTTGAGACCAAAGCCTGCTCAGGCACCATCTGGAGCCTGATGAAGCTTGGGAAAACCCTTGGGTAGCCTCAGAGGGTTTGGGGAAATAGGTAGATCTATGGGGCTGATTCAATGTCATAAAGGGAGCACTTGATGCTGTTCCTGGTGATTCTCAGTTATGAGTTAAACAGAGAGGGTGTGAGAATGCCCTGTGAGGTATTGTGGTTCCCTTGCTCTCACTGGAGGGGCATTCCTCAGGAGAGAGACCAGTGCAAGTACAGTCAAAACGTGACAGCAGAGTTTGCCAGCAGATTGATGAAGTTGTTTCATTTCTAACAGCAGCAAGTCAGCATTCAGCTAGGCAGGAAAAATACAAAGACTAAGACGTATAAAATGTAACTGCAAATGAATTTGCTTGCAGACGAGGTTTGGAGCACAGACTGAATACTTGGTATTGTTCCTGTTCATAGATTCACTGCTGCTCGAGTGAGAAAGCACAGCAGTGAACAGCTCGTCACGGGCTAACAGAGGATACAGGTTTACATCACCTAATTCCTAAATCAACCCTTTAACTTTCCTCTGGCTGAGACCATTTCTCTATGCAAGTCCTGGTTTCAATACCCTCAGAAATGAATGATCAGAAATAAGTTATTACTACAATGAGGGTCTAAACTAAAAGCAGCAACATCTTGTGTAAGCATGTGCAGGGCCAAAAAATTTTAATTTTGGCAGAAAAAAATGGCACACTAACTACCTCTTTAATTTTTGGCTCTGCTTTACCATACTCATGTGGCATATGTGAGAACACATGTGAGCCCAAAAGTGCAGGAAGAAAGGAAAACTGAAATCCAAGTAAGTTTGATCCAGTTTGTGCTTCAAACTTCCTGCAGATCTGGATGCAGAACTTCAGTTTTACTTGCATGACTGATTTAACAGTATGTGAGGAAAAACTCATGCTATCCATGATTTTGGCAATTTTATAAGGCGAGCTATTTGTGCTTAGAGAATAATCACAGGGGCCACTTAGGAAGGCTGTTCTGAATGTTAAGGGAAGGCCTCTATTCTGGAAAAGGGCCCATTCATAGCAGCTCTTTAGCTTGTGCTTATTTCACACTGAGGCTGATGCCTTAGGTTTTAATTTCTATATTTTTCAAATCCTGTACTGCCTAGTGTGTAACTCTAAAGTTTCTTGTAGCTTGTTAGCTGCTCTCTTAGGCCAGATAGACACAACAAAGCCTCTCTAAGCTTGCTATTCAAGGACACTTGGGCTGTCCTAGGCCCAGAAGGTGGAAACTAGGACCATGAAAGAGGTGGAGAAATGGAAGAGAGCTGAAGTTTTAATTGGTGAATTTATGCTGATATGCAAAGGGACCAAACCTATATCTGTGTCAAGAACTCGTGACTCGTGGTCCATCTTGGGGTCCATTCTATGGAAGCAGCCTCTGGCTCCCCAGGGTGTACCTTGAAGGCCCTTCAAATAAATACCTACCTTTATTCCCTTACTCCTGTCTAGTCTCTGTTTCTAGGTGGCTGGGAAAAAGGCATCAAGGCCAACATGCTGAAGTGTAGATCCCAAAGCAAAGGAGATTTGAGCACGAGGCTTCACCCAGAAGTGATACCTGGGGCATCGATACAGACACAGAAGTGGGAATGCTCAGAAGTACTTTGAAGTAACAGAAACTAGGTGTCTTGGTTTAAAAGACAGGTGTCTGCTTAAGGAAGGCAGCAGCCTATCTTGGAATGGGAAAATGCAANCTCTGAAACCCAGACTTTATCCTGGTGGGAATGCTTGGCTCCTCCCCCCTGGGCGGAGCATCTCACAATGGGATGGTGAGTCATAGGGCAAAGCCTTAATGGGCCATTAACAGGAGATAAGCCAGGAGGAGGAGGCGGGGAGCAGGAGGAGGAGGAGGAGGAGCAGGCAGGGAGCACCACCCCACCTGGCCTCAGCAGTTCATGAAAAATGGTAAAAGAATACTTTTTTGGGGATCCATCTTACACTATAACCTATGACACTAGGTGATACCGAGATCTTGGGACCTACACAGCTCCATCTGGGCCATTCCAGTGTCATGCAGGCCTTATAGAGAAATTTCAGCTCACCATCTGAATTATGGAACACATGAGGAAGTTACACACAGGAGTAACTCTGTATGCAGAGTTCTGCTTTCCACCTGGCCTGATTCCTCATGGTCTTCAAGTATCCTGGAAAGAGGGACTTGGAAGGAGGTGCAGAGAGGATTAAGTACATATCAACCGGGTAAAACCCCAAACCAGATTATGATGATCATCTTTCTTCCACCTGATGACTGAAAGAACCCTTCCAGCTTGTTTTGGGCTCTGCTGGATTCACTGTCTCTACTCCATCCCAGTCACAACTTGATGCAATTTCATATTAAAAGCAATGCAAAGCCACATTTCATGCAGAATCTTTCTTTTTCCAGGAGAATTATTTTAATAATGTAATATTAGTGGGATTTTCCTTTTCTCTTAAAGGCAGAAGAGAATGAAGGAAGAATATGGAAATCATAGCTTTTTCCATGAATAGTCTTCATGGAAATACTCTATCACCTACAGGCTGTGGTTTGCAAAACTATTTTCCTTTAAACCATCTAATAAAAAGAAGGGGGCACTCCTCTTAGCAGAATTAAAGAACCCTAAAGAATTTTTCTTTCTGATCAGCAGCATTCAGAAGTCACTCAAATGACATTCTTTTTAAAGCTGTTACTGTATCACAGGGCAGATTAAAGCAAATTTTCTAAGTCCTAGTTCTCCTTAGATCTAAATCTGTCTTTAGATGACCTTCCTGATATAATCCAGATCATGAGCATGCTCAACATCCTTTTCTATATATTTGGTAGAAGGCAATGAAATGGAATGCAGTATTAGAGCTGCCCTTATTTGTAATTTGTCTGGGAGGTGTTTCTATAGATGATAAGCACAGCTCTCCCCTTTTTTTGTTATGCTTTTATGAAAAGCTCATCTAACTTATTGATATCCTGAATAGGTGTTCCATTATAAAGGACACGGTGTTTTTGCTATTGTAATATTGTGGATTTTTTTCTGTAAAAGGTATTAAGTTTTTGAACGTAAAACTACTCAGAGGGGGGAAAAAAGAGAAAACCTCAAAGAATTAAAAATAAAGAGAAACAGCTCTTTCTCTGGTATATTTTTCTCTTTTTTTACTAGAATCATTCTATATTTAGATGCTGTTGGTCAAAACACAGTCTTTATTTCTAGACCTCACATCACTTTAATTTTAAGTGCCTTGTCATCTGTATCTGAGAGTCAAATAAGCAAGACTCAGAGAAATATAATATTTAGATGTGACAAAACCTACTGTTATGCTACTGTGCTGTTTCCACTGAGAGCTTTGCTAGGCTCACTTCCAGTTTCTAGACCTTGCAGGTAGAAAGCTCCTCAGGAAACAATGTTTCTTCGTATCCCTTAATTCAGCCTTCACATTTATGACTCTGTGACAACAGAGTGGGGATTTCAAAAGGTATGGAAGGAGCAGGACTCAAAATAGTCATGGATCAAATAAAAGCAGAATCCTGCATGTGATGCCCTAAAGTTCTGTCTTTTAGAAATATACTGTTTACGGATTAGTTGCTGGTATTACTGGTTTTTTCCACAACCTGATATTATAGAATTAAGCTTTCCCAAATGAAGACCAAGGACAATCCACAAGATCCACAAATCCAGGTGCTGAAAAGTTTTGCAACCCAGATTACAACCCAAATTAGAAATGGCCATGGTGACAAAGAGGAGAGGACTTGGCAGAGCAGTTTAATGCTTAGTGCTCACTAATGCATTCAAACATATGATCATAACTATTTTCCCCAGACTGTACAGCATTTTCTATCATTATAATAATTGGGTGTCTTTGTGTTGGGCTAAGGGAATGGCTCTACTTAAGCTTCTGTTTAAATGATTGTTGGAAGTGCAATTCTCAGCCAGCAGACCACAGCACTGAAGCTAATGTTTGCTGAGCACTGTATTTGAACTCTGTTAGGAACTATTTGGGCAAGAGTTTTTAACACATGGTTTAGCCTGGGTAATTTTCAGAAAAGCAGTCCGTGACCTTGTTGACTATGAAAGGCAGAGCAAAATTTTCTTATGAAAACCAATTCTGCAACCAGAGGTTTGCAGCACGCTATTGATTTTGAGTGCCCAGGATCCTCTGGGTATGGCTTATAGGAAAAGATTGATGGTTTCCACGTGGGAAACACAAGAAAAGGGATATTTCTAATATAATTTCCCATACTGTGTTCAGCTCAGATATGAAGTATATCCATGATAGACAGATGACCAAATATAATAATGAATGTCTCAACCCACAATGATATATATAATATTTCCACTTGCATCCAGTGCTGATGTAAATTGAAATAAGGGTATAGCTTCAATCCATTGTTCATGAAGAAGAATAAGGTGCACATTGTATAAGAGAAAAACAAGTGTATTACTGATGGCAGGAGCTCTCTGACCCAACCTTCAGATTTGAACATCCAGCCTACCTTGACACTATAAACACGCTTGGAGCAGGCAGCAGCTGTGTCTAAATAACTGCAATTTGCTACAACGCTGGAAGATAGAAAATATGAAGCGCTCTTCAGAAAACATCCCTAGTACTATGTCATTAAAATTGTTTATCAGTTAGTGAGTCAAGAAATTAGAGCACTAAAAAGACGGCTGTGGTGGAGGACCAGAGAACCTAAGTCTATTACTGAAACCCAGGAAGGAACCAGAAAACATACATTTTCCTTTATGCGTGTGACCTTCTTTTCTCTCTCTCCTTTCTACCTGCAATTTACTTCCTAGCTGAAGAATCATCTTCTTTCTCAGCAGATCTATAACCTTGTCCCAGTGCCTGCCCTCATTCTTTGCCTGCTTACATACCTGATCCTTCTTTTTTGTCTCCATCTTGTATCTACTGCTGGCTGTGCAACACACCAAAGGCTGAGTTCACTTGGTGGATTTGGTCCAAAGTGAGGGGTGGAGTGAGTTCTTTCACTAGGAATGCTCATGGCAGAGCCAAGATGTCCTGTGTTAACTGTCTGTACTCAGTGCAATAATGCAGGTAGTCACACCTTTTCCACCAAAGCACTTTTCTGCAAAGGAAGAGAAAGGCCTCTCCTGAAACGGATCCTTTTGGAGACGTGTTTTGTTCTGTTTTTTCTCTTTTGTATCTAGGTAAAGGAGTTCAAAATACTTCAACTGTGTTTCTAAAAGACAGGATTTTATGGAAACACTCAAAATAATTGGAAAATAAAGCTGGACTTCTGAGTGCTCAGCTATTCTAGTTGAACGTTTTTGTTGATATTTGCAAATAACGTATTTCTTAAGTTTTTTTGTTGCATTTTCTCCCCATTTTTTTAGTCAATTCCAGCTCTAACAGCTATGCCTTTGAGCTGAGGAATCAAGGTACCTTCTGGAGACAGTGAGCCCAAAAAGGCATAATTGTCTCCGAGGCTGGTCAAAGATCTTTGCTTTCTCACAGATCCCTCCTTGCCTCAGCTTTCTGCTCCTCCAAAGCCAGCACTTACTCGTTCTGCGTCACAGCAAGCATGCAGACAGCATATCAAAGGAGGCTTTCAGCAGCCTGCTCTTAAACTTGGTTTCCACATAGATGGGAAGAAGACATACAGCTCCTTATTTTACACCATGGAGGGACGCGGGGCTCATTGTCTTGAGGAACCACTTCAAGTACCAAGAGTTGTTGAAATTATCCGAGGCTTTCCAGTGGCTAAAATATTCCTCCCCCATATGCTGAGCGTCCACTTTGAAAACCTTGCTCATTCTTTCCTGCATCTGGCATAGATTTCCAGGGGGGTGGGGCGGGCTCTGCGGTCGGCATGAGACAAGCCCGACTTCACAGCTGCTGTTTCCTTCCTCTGACAACGCAAAAAATATCTTCAAGGAGGGAATCCCATTTAACATGCAAGTGGTGATACCAAAGATGCTTCAGCTTCTCATCCTCCCTGTGACAGTGTCCTGAAGCAAACAGTGCAGCTAAAATTAACTCTCAGCTTGCCCTCCTCCAGCCTTCCTTCTCCCTTTTCTTAACTTCTGTCGTGACTGAGCTGAACATAAACACCATAAAATTAAAATATCTTTTAGTGACTTACAGTGAACAATTTTCTTTGGTGAGCTTCACCCCCTTTCAGATTTTTTTTTCCAGCCAGCTTTGATTTTTACACATCAATTTACATTCAGTTGATATGTGCCAAGTAGAATTCTAGTCATAGACTATTTTTTTCCTAGTTTTAATAGTATTTCTGCATCCTGGCAAAACTGGCTACATAGAATGTTTGCAATAGGGTAAAGAAGGGTACTGCCCATACATATAATGGAAACACTGAATGTTATGATCTAAACAAAAGGGACAGAGGCACCACAGATGTCAAAGTTTAATCAAAGTCCCATAGTGAGCTCATGTAGCTAAAACTTAAACCCAGCATGAGGACACTTAGGTGTAGCAGACCTCAGCCTCATTATGTTCTGTACGGAAAGGGATTTGCTTAGAACACAAACAGAATGCACATTGCATTTAGCTGCAGGTGGGCAAGCATTTTTAGGAACATCAACCACAGCCATATTGTGCCCAAAGAGGGATTTTTTTTGTTCCTATACCTTGCCCTAGCTCTTTATTGGGTGATAACAAGTCGCCACTCTTCAGCACATCTCTGGAAACCCCAGGTGCGAGGTCTGTCTCTGCAGGCAGAGATGCAGCCATGGATCTGCATGGTAACATGGTTTACCAGGACCCTCTGTGTATCACAGCTGGAGGGAGCCCACAAGGATCATTAAGCCCAACTCATAAGTGAATGCCCCATACAGGGACTGAACCCCCAATCTTGATGTTATTAACAGCATGCTCTAACCAGCTAATCCAATCTCACTGGGGTCACATAATCACATCCCAGAGCAGGGAACAGACTCATTTTTGATCATCCTAAAAATTTGATTGAGGTGTTCCTGAGCTTAGCTAGAATATGCTAATAAGATGACAAAGAAGAGAAAATTAAATTACATACATGGGCTAGGATATGGCAGTGCAGTTTCTCCAGTCCATGCATAGTGTGCATTATCCTGAGTTTAATGGAGAAGACTGATGCAATGGGTCAGGTTTAGCTGGGGGCTGTGGACTGTCAAGATTAGTCCCACAGCCAAGACTCTTCTCTGGGCATGTCAGCACAGCCACAGAGCAGCAGCTGGTCTGGGCATTTCAGGAAGGGGCTTAGGGCACGCTCGGGGAGAAGCAGAGAGCACTGGGGCTAAGTAGGGGCTGCAGAGAAGTGGTGTCCTTGGCTCATACTTGACCCAGTTTCTTCCCTGCCCGTTCCCCTGCACGGTCCTGGGCAGCAGGGACAGCATCAGCCACAGGCAGGTCTGACATCTGTCCCAGGACACAGCAGGGAGCAGTAGAGCTTCTCCTTCCTCGGCTCCCACAGCCCAGCTGGGCCCAGCTGGGCCTGCACGCTCACAGGACTGGGAAAACAGATGAATTACAGCCACTCAGACTACCTGAATTAAGCACTAAGGGTCTAAGTGCCTTAGAGGAGTTTTGCCTTAAGAGTGGTTTTCTCTGCCTGTTATTTCTCAGCAAGAGCATTTTTGATCCAACTGCTAGTCCAGTTTATCTTACATGGGACTATAATTTTCAGTGCCTTTCTACCAGTGCCTGTTATCTACTTAGATAGGAATGCCTGTTAATCTTTTTCAAACAATGTAAAAACTATATGAGCAAGTGGATTTCAGTCCAAATTCAGAAAGCTGGTACAAAAGATGCATAAATCTTAAGCTACTCCTGTGCTACAAGCAGTCAGCCTTCATTACATTTATTGTTTCTTTCATTCTTTGCATCTGAATTTTAGCCAGGAGAAGTGTTACCATGGTTGGCCAATTATTAAGTGAGGAGTGACCATCTCCAGGAAAAAAAACCTTTAAAATGAAATCTTTATATAGCAATGATCAAACGCATTCAGTGCAAGGAGTTATTATCTGGCTGTGAGTTGCTCAGCCTGGAGGGATCTCGATGAGTCCTGGGCGACTGAAGATAAATGCATTAATTTCTCTGTTTGCCTCTACTGGAAAGATTATCCATGGACAATTTCTGCAAAGGTTTTCCCTTCTTGGCCCTTCCCAAGTTGTTTGTTCTTAGTTGTATGGAATCTCCCTCCTGCTATTGTGAACGTAGAGCAGTTTGATTTAACCTCTGCTATACCTAAAGAAAACAAACAAAATTAGAATGCTATATCTCCCTTATTCTCAGTGATAGCATGGTCAGCTCTCATTCAATAGCAGAGTTTACCTTGTAACATCACAGAGCTGAAGCAAAAATTAATCTTCACAGAGTGAAATAAATGTATTAAGAGGAAGACTGAGGATGACTGAGGTTTTGTGGCTTTGGTTTGTTGTTTTATTGATTGGTGATTGTTTGTTTCGCTTGGCTGGGGTTTTTCTCAGAAATTCAGGTATTGAAATCAAAAGTGAAAAACATATTCCTCCCTTTTATGCTCTTCCTCCTAACAAAAGTCAGATCATTTCAAGGGGGAGAAGAAGGAGTAAACAAAGAATATTTTTCGCTGATGGGTAAGCCACAGTTTTATGTAGGCTGAAAAGTAGATTGTAATCCTGTGAAACAGCAGCATACTTTTGTTCCTCTCTCCCTGCCCCCATCCTGAAAACACACATGGCTTGACAAAATGCCACTAGAACGTGCTTGAAAACAGTGATCTCATTGTGAAGGCTGAAAACTTAGGGCTCAGTATAGTTGGATGATTGAGAAGCACAACATGCTCAACAGATGTAAAAACTGTATAATTCATGACTTTCTCAAGTGGGGAATGAGCTTCCACAGCCAGTTACTAAACCGCTGCAAGAGGTGTAAAATATCCAGCGATTTCCTACGCGAGCGCACCAACTATTTCAGATNAGCAGGGTACAGACAAATCATTTTTGATCGTCCTGAAAATTTGACTGAGGTGTTGCTGAGCTCAGCTAGAATATGCTAATAAGATGACAAAGAAGAGAAAATTAAATTACATACATGGGCTAGGATATGGCAGTGCAGTTTCTCCAGTCCATGCATAGTGTGCATTATCCTGAGTTTAATGGAGAAGACTGATGCAATGGGTCAGGTTTAGCTGGGGGCTGTGGACTGTCAAGATTAGTCCCACAGCCAAGACTCTTCTCTGGGCATGTCAGCACAGCCACAGAGCAGCAGCTGGTCTGGGCATTTCAGGAAGGGGCTTAGGGCACGCTCGGGGAGAAGCAGAGAGCACTGGGGCTAAGTAGGGGCTGCAGAGAAGTGGTGTCCTTGGCTCATACTTGACCCAGTTTCTTCCCTGCCCGTTCCTCTGCACGGCCCTGGGCAGCAGGGACAGCATCAGCCACAGGCAGGTCTGACATCTGTCCCAGGACACAGCAGGGAGCAGTAGAGCTTCTCCTTCCTCGGCTCCCACAGCCCAGCTGGGCCCAGCTGGGCCTGCACGCTCACAGGACTGGGAAAACAGATGAATTACAGCCACTCAGACTACCTGAATTAAGCACTAAGGGTCTAAGTGCCTTAGAGGAGTTTTGCCTTAAGAGTGGTTTTCTCTGCCTGTTATTTCTCAGCAAGAGCATTTTTGATCCAACTGCTAGTCCAGTTTATCTTACATGGGACTATAATTTTCAGTGCCTTTCTACCAGTGCCTGTTATCTACTTAGATAGGAATGCCTGTTAATCTTTTTCAAACAATGTAAAAACTATATGAGCAAGTGGATTTCAGTCCAAATTCAGAAAGCTGGTACAAAAGATGCATAAATCTTAAGCTACTCCTGTGCTACAAGCAGTCAGCCTTCATTACATTTATTGTTTCTTTCATTCTTTGCATCTGAATTTTAGCCAGGAGAAGTGTTACCATGGTTGGCCAATTATTAAGTGAGGAGTGACCATCTCCAGGAAAAAAAACCTTTAAAATGAAATCTTTATATAGCAATGATCAAACGCATTCAGTGCAAGGAGTTATTATCTGGCTGTGAGTTGCTCAGCCTGGAGGGATCTCGATGAGTCCTGGGCGACTGAAGATAAATGCATTAATTTCTCTGTTTGCCTCTACTGGAAAGATTATCCATGGACAATTTCTGCAAAGGTTTTCCCTTCTTGGCCCTTCCCAAGTTGTTTGTTCTTAGTTGTATGGAATCTCCCTCCTGCTATTGTGAACGTAGAGCAGTTTGATTTAACCTCTGCTATACCTAAAGAAAACAAACAAAATTAGAACGCTACATCTCCCTTATTCTCAGTGATAGCATGGTCAGCTCTCATTCAATAGCAGAGTTTACCTTGTAACATCACAGAGCTGAAGCAAAAATTAATCTTCACAGAGTGAAATAAATGTATTAAGAGGAAGACTGAGGATGACTGAGGTTTTGTGGCTTTGGTTTGTTGTTTTATTGATTGGTGATTGTTTGTTTCGCTTGGCTGGGAATTTTCTCAGAAATTCAGGTATTGAAATCAAAAGTGAAAAACATATTCCTCCCTTTTATGCTCTTCCTCCTAACAAAAGTCAGATCATTTCAAGGGGGAGAAGAAGGAGTAAACAAAGAATATTTTTCACTGATGGGTCAGCCACAGTTTTATGTAGGCTGAAAAGTAGATTGTAATCCTGTGAAACAGCAGCATACTTTTGTTCCTCTCTCCCTGCCCCCATCCTGAAAACACACATGGCTTGACAAAATGCCACTAGAACGTGCTTGAAAACAGTGATCTCATTGTGAAGGCTGAAAACTTAGGGCTCAGTATAGTTGGATGATTGAGAAGCACAACATGCTCAACAGATGTAAAAACTGTATAATTCATGACTTTCTCAAGTGGGGAATGAGCTTCCACAGCCAGTTACTAAACCGCTGCAAGAGGTGTAAAATATCCAGCGATTTCCTACGCGAGCGCACCAACTATTTCAGATATGCACATACTACTTGTGAGTCTTGGCTAGTGGTCACTGGGGTTATTTCTCTCTGCTCTGTTCCGTGCTTGTTTTGGGGTATTTTAATAAGAGAGGAGAGACTTAGCGTTTTATCCTTCGTTTTCCTATTAAATTGCAGGAAGGTGGGGGGAAGGGAACAAGCAAACAAACTCCAAGGAACTTAAGTCCGGAGAAAACTTAAAAGGGGATTACAAACCTCGGACTTCCCGCTTGTCTTAGTGAGCTGGCAGGAAAGCCAGTTTAATCCAACTGGGTTTGTTGTTCCCTTGGGTCTGCAATCCTGCATAGACCTCCCTGGCAGGCTCTGTAATTTTGGAAAGCTAAACTGAGGCTCGCACGATCCCTCTTCATTTTTTTTCCGGAGAGTTTCCATCCCTTGCTTTCTTCTGAACCTCAGAACCCAAAGCAATTCATTTCTGAAACTTTTCTTAAAATTTCCATATTTTCTTCCTTTAAGCAGCTCTCTCTGCTACTGCACATAGTTTCTGCAGGGCCTCACAGGGGAAGGCTGCTGAAATTTCTTGCTTCCAGATCCAGCAGGCAGCTGGAAGACATTTTACCTTTCCATACTACAGGTTAGAACAGTGTCAAGGCTGCTCTAAATCGTGCCCAGGGGACTTCTTGCTCACTAAGGACTGTCATTCCCATCCTGGCTGCACCTTCTCGAGCTCCAGACATATTCCCCAAAATGGGAACAGCCATCCCCATTCTTTATAAAACTACTTTGTTTCAATACTCTTAATAGAATCATGTGCCAGAAAAATAAATAAAATAAAATTAGTGCATGGGTACAATCCTGGGTGCCCAACTGGCAGCATCTGGTCAGAAAACAGGGAATTAGCCTGGGAAACAGGAAAAAAAAAACCAACCTTGGCCCATCAGCTCTGCCCCAACATATATATAAGTTTTGAAAGAGTATCTCTTCACAAGAACATGAATGAGACAGAATTATGGCATATCCACCACCTCCCAGAGTTTTGAAGAAGTGTTCCCAAATTAACTGCCTCTTTAATTTAGACTGCAAAGAGCCTTCTAGGCAGCTCCCCTGCCTTCAGAGCTGTTGGCAGGTAGAAGAGGATGGAGCATGAGATAAGAGCAGAAGAGTGAATATTCCTTTTGGGAATACGCAGCCTCTGAAGGCAGAGGTTGATTTAGAGATTTCATTTGGCACCTGTCAGAGGTTATTGGGATTCTCATAATGGCTGTCCCCAGCATAAGTTTATCACTGCTGCCATGCAGGAGCTATTTGGGACAGTATTTTCATGCAAAACCTCACTTTAAAAAACTTGTAGCTTCCCCTCCCTCTTTACTGTTTTGGGTAAAAATCTCTCGCACTCACTGCATGCCCAAAGTGCATTATTATTTCTGGCCACGTCTGAAGCCATCCACGTGTAAAAAATCATAGGTAGTCCAGCTGTTACATATGGTTAAATTCTTTATTGAGATGGAATAAATCATCTCCCCTTCTCTCCTCTCTCTCTTTTTCTAAGGCTTCAGATTTGGCAGGTACCTACTGCTGAATCCTGAACTCGTGCCTTGTCCCAGCTCAAGAATTTTCATTTCACACAACACAGGACTAGCATGTCAGGTGTATTGAAATTTAATTATGAAATTAGTTTTCTCCTTTTTATTTGGACCCCATGGAAACACAGCAAGGTGCATGGCTCCAAGGAGGCACTGGGTCACAATAGACAAATGGTCTCACTGTCTGGCAAAGAAAATCTTTCTATCCCCGTCCCAGGAGAGTCAGGAGTTTTCCCCCCTCCTCGAAATCATCTTCCTGCTGCAGTTAAAAACACCTTTACCTTTCTCATTTTGATCTCCTTCCTCCACCTCAAGAAACAGTCACACACATTCATGCACAGAACGAACAAATACCCAAAAAAAAAACAATCGGTGAAGATTCTTATCTCTAAGTCAATATTACAGAACTATNTTTACCTGAATTCAGCATGTTAATCCATATTCTGCATGTCTAATTCTTGTATGCCATGGCCAGGAACACTCATCAGAAAACTGCCAATTTTAACAAACTTCTTAACTTTGTCAGACAAACAATCCAATAACTTACATCCTAAAACCTCTGAGCCTAATAAACGCATTTTTATTGTCAAAAGTGACATGAAATACTAAGACTGTATAAGTGGTAGTTGTATGAGAAAACTTGTACTACACACCCATCTCTGTCCAAAATGATAAAAACTCTTCATGACTTTTCTGGTTCAGAAAGGACAAGAAACCCAGAAAGAAAAGACTTTAAAGCACAACTTCATTCAGCTGACAATCAAAGTGTATTTTTGCTGTGCCTTGCTACTGAATAGTGACAATGCATGCACTAATACGTGGCAAGTCCACTGCCAAGGAAGTCATTGTGACACTTTCTATTATTTCAGTGCTTCTACAGTTGAGATGGCTTTCACAGTCCAGTCACAGCTCATCCACCTCAAATAGGTTTGCTTGCAGTGTAAGACACACCAGAGAGATGCTTATTTTCATCCTCGGGTTCACAGTGAGAAATGCCCTCAGCTGCAGTTTGAGCAAAACCCAGCTGCTCTGATGTCGTTGGAGTTTGTCCACTCCATTGTGGACAACACCACTGACTTCAGTGGAGGCAAATGTAATTTGTGACTATTTCCTTAAAAGAAAGACACCCAAAATTAGCCCTTTGCTGCACATTCAGAATTCAGAAAACAACCACTGCCAGAATTTGCTTATCATCAGTGTGATCTCTTGACTTTGTCTCAAGAACAGGGTGTATCTTTTTAA
>VYXC01002296.1:54434-98256 GCA_013397175.1 Platysteira castanea
TAAGTCAATATTACAGAACTATAAATATAGACAACCTCCCTCCCAACTTTGCAGGCATGAACATGCCATATTGCTATAGGAGGTGGTTTGGTGAAGTGGAAGTGGTAGATAAAAAGGTTGCAGAGCCTTAGCTTTCCTGCAGACTTCACAAGTTAAACAGCCTGGTTTGTCATTTGGAGAAACCTTGGCAAGACCTAAGTGCATATTTTGTCCCAGGTTTGCTTTAGTTGTATTTTAAATTATTANAACCCAGAAAGAAAAGACTTTAAAGCACAACTTCATCCAGCTGACAATCAAAGTGTATTTTTGCTGTGCCTTGCTACTGAATAGTGACAATGCATGCACTAATACGTGGCAAGTCCACTGCCAAGGAAGTCATTGTGACACTTTCTATTATTTCAGTGCTTCTACAGTTGAGATGGCTTTCACAGTCCAGTCACAGCTCATCCACCTCAAATAGGTTTGCTTGCAGTGTAAGACACACCAGAGAGATGCTTATTTTCATCCTTGGGTTCACAGTGAGAAATGCCCTCAGCTGCAGTTTGAGCAAAACCCAGCTGCTCTGATGTCGTTGGAGTTTGTCCACTCCATTGTGGACAACACCACTGACTTCAGTGGAGGCAAATGTAATTTGTGACTATTTCATTAAAAGAAAGACACCCAAAGTTAGCCCTTTGCTGCACGTTCAGAATTCAGAAAACAACCACTGCCAGAATTTGCTTATCATCAGTGTGATCTCTTGACTTTGTCTCAAGAACAGGGTGTATCTTTTTAAGTAAGTAAAAAAATCACAGTGGTCGATGTTATTGGGCATTTTTGTTCTTGTCCCTCCCCTTCAGAAGAGTTGCAGTTAAAAATAAGAAGATAGATCAACCATCTCCCTGGAAACCAGGAGGAAAAGTCAGTGCTGAAGGAGATATTTTGCATGGATTGAATCAAGTATCTCATGCTGGTGTTGGTGCCTCACACTGAGGCTGTTGCATTTTCTGGCTGTGCTACCTGAGCTCTGGCTCTCCCCTGTGACAACAGCAAGAGTTAAACCTCCCAGTACAAATGCTTCAAGTCACATCTGGAGGACTCTCTTCTCTCCTGAGCAGCCAGGAAGGCAGGGTTGATACAGGAAGGAATGCTGGGGGACAAAATTATACTCTGAACATGAGATCTGACAGTTCTGCTCTGCTCTGACCCCTAGCAGCCTGTGAAATCATCTTAGAGTCACTGCTACAGTCCAAACAGGCAGGACTACCGACGTTATCAGGTTCCCTGCTGCAGAGAGGACAATGGCAGGGGTGATGATTCCATTCAGGGTCACTCATTCCCCCCTCAGTCATCTCAGATCCATGCCAAAATCCGTTAACTTTCAATGAACCCTGTAAAACAACTTTACCTGCTGAAACACTAGGTAAGAAAAAAACTGCGGGGAAACAAGGTAAATCATAAAACTGCTAGAAGAGAGTTGTCTTCTTTCTGGTTACTTACGTTTGGGAATCTGGCGTAATCTGAAAGGCTTTGCCAATATTTATATTTTCCTGTATTTATAATCATCTGCATAAGTATCTGGTGTTTGAGGACAGGCACTTTAAAAGCAAAACTAAACATTGGCTCAGGCCTTATTCCCAAATATTCTAAATAACAAAGTCCTTCTGAAAGCAGATTGTGACCTTGCTTGGCATGGCTGAAGCATGATTACCCTCCATTCTCTCACAAGGAGAGGTGAAAGTTGGATACTTCAGTCAAAATAAGCAGCCTGGCTTGCTTAAAGACCTACTAAAAGTAAAGGCTACTTAAAGACTTACTAAAGTAAACCCAAAATAATGAACTAACTTTGATTGTTAAATAAACATCTTTGAGATTGTTATTTTAACACATCTGGTAACATGAAATGACCTATTCTGAGTCGGTCAAGCATCCATGTACACGAGTCCCAAATCCTCATAAGCACAAAAGAAGCCACCCCACGTTCTTATTTTCCTATTTGTCTTCTGGTTGGAATAATTTTAACCAAAAAGCATCACTGAACCTACAGCACTTTTTAAAGTAGGTAATTGAAGATGTAATAAGCATAAAGGAGAAATGAGAAGTAAATCCCTGCATTTTATGGATGAGGGATTAATTGCTGGGGTCTGCAAAATATTTCTGTTGTATGGGCAAACCCAACAATAAATCAATAATCCTTATTCCCAGGACCATTCAAAGCCACAGCACCCATTCACTGCACTGCACTGCTGGGGAATTTCACTGCTGGCATCCAGGTCTGGCAAGCAGAAAAGAGCTGCTACAAAGGAACTCCTGCACTCAGGGAAACTCTTGTCTACTGAAAAAGTCATCCAAGAGCATCACTGCATGATGTTGGCCAACTAGATAAAGGAAAAAAGTAAAAACTCTCAAACCTTGTGAGGGCACCTAACCCAAATTTCCTGAAGTGCTTAAATTGACTGAATGTATATTAATGCTTCTTCTGAACTGAGAGTAACTTATTCATATGACTCTTTAAAGTTTTTCTTAAAATATCCTTGAGGTTAAATTTGTTGAAAGAAAGACAATTAAAGAATTTCGTGTGTAAAGTTTGGGCGAATAAAAACTACAGAGCTGTCATTTGTCAAGAAACAATATATCAAATTATGGCAAATCAGATTATTGTGAGAAGGTCTTTGTATACAGTAAAACTATATACTACATATTGGTCTAACTCTAAGCTTCCTGTATGTGTAATTTGGGGGCATTATAGAGCTATGAATTCCTCATATGTCTCTAGCTGTCCACAACTTTTGGCTTCTGTAACTCTCAGCAATCAAAACTAATCCTGAAGTCAGAAGATCAGTTGGTAATATATCAATGTAATTCAAAAATGTTTTTGGGGGTAATAGCTTTTTAAAATATGTATCAAAACATATATACACACACATGGATACCCATCTCACATGAATCCTAAACATGCATTCATTGATTGAAAAACTCCAAACATCAATTTCTCCATTTCCTTTATATATATACATATATATTCATATATTTTTATAAACAGAGGTAATATTTAACTTTCAGACTGCTGCAAATCTTGAGGTTACTTTTACAGAATATTACAGTGATAACAAATTCTTGACTTTATAATACCATAAATTAAGCCTTTCTTCCTTGAAAAACCCTAAATTTCATGTGACCTTGTAAATCCTATATTAATTTGTTAGATTTGTGGCCTGGAATAATATGAATGGTTTGCAGAAAAACTCATTCTTCTGTTGAATCGGTGTAATGAACTTTACTAGCCTCAAAACTCATTATGATCCTTTTCAGTGAATACTATTTCAATGCAGCTAAGGAGGAATCTGTTATCAAAATGCAAGCGTAAATTATATCCTAGAGACTTCTAGACACTCTTTCCAATATTAATAAATACTCCCCCAAAAGTATTTAATTTAGCTATCTTAGCTCATTGGAAAAGGAAAAAAAATGAAGAATCATTGCAAAAGTCTTTTTCATTTATGCAGTGGAGCTGATACACAGAAAAACTCTGCAATTCTTTCAGACGGATGTCTGGTTTGCCAAAAAGCATCAAACTTTAGATCTAGACAAAGCAGGTTTTGGTGCATAGGGCGTGTCAATAATACCAGTGTGGTCTCTACTTACAGGCTAGGCAAAGTTTGGTAATTTGTTCAAGATGGCACTATCAGTCCCCTGAACCATCTTCCTGCCTCTGTGGTGACACTGGATCAGGGAAGAAAAGGAAAGTAATTCTCAGATGAACCTGCCAAGGACTGGCCGCCAATAAAATGAGGTGGTTCTATGGAGCAAGGCTGGTGAGCTGTACCAGGTGCTTCAGCCCAGAGATCTCAACACTTCCAAGGGAATCATTATCATTGAAATATGAATATTTTGCTGTATATTATTGATATTTCACACATCCCTGAATAACAAGCAATGTCACTCAAGGATATCAACAAAAAAGCATCAATCAGGAGCTAACCCAGTAGAGGCAGAACCACCTCCTGCTTTTTGCTTCCTGCTCTGCAGCTACAATTTTCAGAATTCCCATCAAATCAATCTAAAAAAAACAGCTGATCCTCTGTGATCCTAAGGAAAGCTAATGACTCGCTTTAAACTGCAGTAATTGATAAACATGCTTTTCATTTAAAGGAAAGCAAGTATTTTCCTCACATATCCAGGATACAGGGAATGCCAGAAGCCAAATCTCTTAGGTAAATTATTGTGAATACACAGCTAGGCCTTCTTCTATTGAATTTCCTCATCCTGAGTATTTCCCATGTGTTACAAAATGAGAGTAAACACGAGCAAAGATGGCAGAGAGTGGCCCCTAGGGCTGGCTTAAACCCTGCAGTAGTAGGGTTGAAATCTGACTTTAGACAGGAATTTGGGCAGCCAACAGAGCAATTAAGGGCTGTTCTGGTAACCCTACACAACATCTGCACCACAGGGGATGGCTGAGCATTGTACAGAAGTGTTGTTCTGGCTCAGGGAGGAGAATGTTGTGTGTTCAGTTTACTCTGGTTCAGGTTCACAACAGTTATGGAAGGAAACCTCAAGCCCTTCTTGCTTTCCTCAGCTACTTCACTGCTCTGTCTCGGGGGAACTGGGAGAAGAAGTTGAACAGTGATTCAAGGATGTTACTGGAATTCTGGAGTAACTTGGCTCAGAGTTTAATCCCCATTACCCATGGGTGCCAGGTTGAGCTCATCACAGAGCACAGAAACAGGTGGCCAGAATCAAACCCAAGCAGAAAGAGTTCTGTTTGCAAGAGAGAGAAAATATCATTTCTGGGAGGCAGTTGCTGCAGAGCTGTCTCCAGTGGTTGTGCACCAAGAGATCCTCAAGGACAGAGCACAAGTTCAGGACCTGCATTCCTGTCTGCCCAACCAGCAGCACTGCCTGTAAGAGACTATGGTAGGTCAGAGAGCCCACCAGCTCCTCACCAGCCATGATCTGACACCAATTTCATCAGTTCTTGTCTTTCCATACAAGATTACAGATGTGGAATTAAGCAGAACCAGAGATGAGTGACCTCAAAAACTGCAAAACTCGAGATTGTCTCCAGCTGCTTCTCCAAGAATCCTGAGATTTAAGTGTTCCCTTCAGTGACAGCCTTCAAGGTCAGGCCTGGGTCTTCCTGTGCATTCAAGTCTTGCACTGTGTTCCCATTTGCTATCAGAAGCTCTATTTGGCACTGACATCACTTGAATAGAGGTGCTTCATCTTTGCCAGGTTCAGGACAAAATTCCACGCAATTCAGTGTCAGCTGAATCCATGCTGACAACAATCCCAAGGCCCTGACACTTTTGGGGTCTGCACAGACACACAGTCAGATCTTAAAAAACAAGCAGTCGGGTAAGTAAATACCTCAGCAACTTTTCGAGGGAAAAAGATGGTAACAGAACTTTATAGACTGTATTGACTTTAAATTGACTAACAGAGGTCATCTGGTTCATTTCTGGCTGGGGAGAGCACTCAGATGCTGCCATGGTAAAGAAAGATATTGCGTGGAACAGGATTTTTAACTACAGGCTGTCAGGCTGAACTACATTTTTTTGTTAAATTCCGAGTAGTTGTTCTGAGGAAGTTCAAGTCCATAACAGGTGGCAGAAGGCACCTAAGAGTCCAACGCTTAATTCGTTGCATACTCACTTTCTGAGATTTAAGAGCACAAAGGAACCACAAAAGAAAGTCAGACTTGCCCGACAAAGCTATCAAAGCTGTATGAAGTAAATGTGCGTGTATGACTGTATAACATGTGTAAAATAATAAAATAATATATAGTCCTAACACAGGTTTTTCTCCCACCCTGAAGCACAGGCCTTGAAGAGAAAAGAATGCATGTTAACCACATACTCTAGGAAAGAATTTCCTTGGGCTCCCAAGATCTTTTGTCAGTTTGAAAGATGAATATCCTATTCCCAATGGACTCCTTTAATAAATTCAATTGCTAAGAAAATAATAACAAAAAGCGAGTACTCCAAGGACCTTAACTCTAAACTGAAAAAATCAATATGAAAATCACATCCAAAGTTAATTGGAAACAATCAATTATGCACTTTTCCCATAAAAGCCAAGCTAATGAGAAGGCACAGAGATAGAACAAGTGAGGGACTGACTGATGTAAAAATTAACCACTCCTGCTATAACCAAATATCATTTTAAGGTGCCTGTGCAGTTGCATTATAGTACAGCTCAATTCTGATCTGTCACTTCAGAGGAAGCATTTTTAATGTGTTTTTCTCCATATTGCTCTCTGGAACCAGCACAGCAGAAGGGAGTTCCTGTTTGTTTCTGGGTGGATGTGGACTCTGCCACGGAGCTGTAGCACAGCAGCTTCCTGGCAGGGGGCAGATGAACTCCTCCTGCTCCAAAAAGATCTCAGTGTGGCATCTTTCCTCAGCACATGACCCCTCAGAGGAAGAATCATTTTGGATATTTAATTGTTGCTTTAGTTCCCTGCAATCCCCCTTTGTTTACACAACGAGGAGGTGGCTGCTGAGCTTGGTTCTGATTCTCAGGGTGGCACAAGGGCCTGTGAGTTCCTAACACTGCTGGAGACAACCCTCACTTCAAATGGGATTTTAAAGTGCATGGGAAAGCCTGTGGTTACATTTAAAACCTTTTCCTGGCCAAAAGCCACTACTGCCATCATGTATGCCCCTCCCCAGGGGACTGTGTCTGGAGTTACATTAAATCAGCAATAAATCTGCCTTCTTTCCTCATTTTTGGGCCTCATCCTACTCCTCGAGAACTGTGCAGGCAAAACACAGAGAGAGTAGTGGCGGCAGACCCAGAGTCAAACCAGACATGCTGGTGCTCAGTCATCATGCAGGAACTGAGGCCACAGCTCGGGATAGCTCTGGGTTTTTGCCATAATCTGAAATTTCTCAGCAGGAAACCATGTCCTGGCTGTAGCTTTACCAGAGGACATCACTTGGTTTTTATAGCTGGGTCTCACAACCTCTCAGCACAGCCTTCCTTCCAAGCAAGGTGCTACAGCAGGTGTTGTAGGATGGGCCTGAACCAACACCTTTCCAGGATCATGCTCATCCTTAAGTTCCCCTGTGCTCCAGGGTGGACAGGAGCACCTCTTCTGAGTGCTCTTTGCCAAAGCTTCTGGAGCCAGCGATTTTCAGGGCAGCACCTGCGTGTGGAGGGCACCATTTGCTGGGTTCTGCAGGATTTCAGCCGGGCTGTTGCCTCAATAAATCACCATGGCACCAGACAAATGGCTTTCAGGGAAAAGCACCTAGATGCTGGCATGCAAGTCAGCTCAACCCTTTTGACACCGGCCATCAGTGTGGGTTCAGACTGAAAGAAATCCAATTTTTCATAAAAAGGAAACCCTGAAAATAATTAGTCTGGCCCCAAATTAAATGCCCGTTTGGTTCAAACAAGGCCCACTTTTGCTGGATTGTGACTACTTTTTCAATTAGTGGCACACTGATAAAGGGCAGAAGGAAAGAAGAAATGGTGAATATGTATTTTGGGCAAACAAATACGGTATTTTACTTTAAAAATGCTATACAACCCCTCCCCAACAAGGTCTGAAACTCATCTCTGCTAAATGCTTTTATTTTGACAAATGACCATTTTCTAGGAGAGGGTCAGCCACCAGTTGTGCTGGCATCAGGCAGAACTATGTTCATAGGACCCACTGCCCAAAAATAATAGCTACATCGGTACCTAGCACTGAAATAAGCAAAAAGCAGAAAATCTAAGATGACAAATAACAAAAGAGGAAACACTATGTCAAGTAAATCTGCTACAAACACGCAGGTTCAAGTAGTCTGCATCTTGGATCAGGCAAAGAGTATTTTAAACCACTAACTCACAAAAGGACTCAGGCTGTCAGATAATTAAGCCGTTATGCAAAAAGCCATTGTTTTCTGACTTGGGCAGTGATTTCTTTTGCATTGGCAGGGTTTGAAACTGCAAACCAGATTATGGAGAACAAATAGAGCACCAGCAATATTATCAGATACCTGTGTCCCCTGGGACACAACAAAGGATATTTCTAAAGGCACACACAGGCACTACAAAACACTGCACACAGGAGAGTTGTACAGATGTCTTTTTAAAAAATCTACCAGACTGTGAAGGAAAAGGATGGTTTTACTTCTCAAGGTGCCTGTCTTCATCAATCAGCTTCCCAGAATTGCTGCCATCTCCACAGGCTACACATCCAACAGCTACACCCTCAGCCACACGTCTGTGGGCCTAGACTCTTAAAACCTAGAATTTAATGCAAAGCATGCTTTCAGCATATTTTTGTGATCCTGAAGAAAAGTTGCCTGCCTTCTGCTCTTAAAACAAATGGGATTATTCCAGATTTCCAGAATATCAGGTATTTATTTCATAACCGTGGTGTATTACGGTGATGTATGTTTACAATAAAAAATGCTGAAGTGATGTATTTCCTAATTACATTCTCAAAGCATTCACATCCAGTACCAGCATCTGAACCACCTCCCAAAAGTAATAATAGGGGTCCCCTCTGCTAGCCTGGGAGGGAAAATAAGCCTACAAGTCATAGAAAATTATATTTAAAATTCTTTCTAGAGGGTAAAGTGCCCTCTTAGGTGGCTCTTGAATAAATGGAAAGGAGCCCACAGGATTCCTGCCGTTGAATGTGACAGGCTTTGGATCTGTCCCTATTGTTTCATTAAAAACTGGAAATAAGTCTTGTCTACTCAGATAATTTGAACCATACTGTAGCTATGCAAGTATAATTCATTGCAGTCCGAGCCTCCTGTGGGGATAGAGGCATAAATTCATATTATGTGAAAGGGACATAATCCATAACTGCATCCACAAGATGGCTCTGGCCAGAATAACTCTTATTGATCAGAAAACCACCTGCCTTCCCCCTTCCCAACCCAGTCCTGCACATGGCACAGCAGCTGTTCATCAGGGGCCTTCTTTCCCACACTCCTCCTAATTTGTGCCTATCACCCGTGAGCATGCACACAGAGCTCTTCAGCTCCCCTTTGCAAGGTCTCTCTGCTAATCCTGAAAGCCAGGACATTAAAAAAAAAAAAAAAAAGAAAGAAAGAAAAGCTATTAAATACATGAGCAAAAAAAAAGTGGCAAGCAGCCAAAATATTTTACACAGACTTGAACTGCTGATGCTACTTCTGGATATGGCCTGCGTGCCTCACCATGGGCACCTCTGAGAGATTCCTTAAAAGTGAGGAAGTGCTTGAGTGGCTAACAGAAGGACACATTTTAAAATACAGAAAAAAACAAACAAAAAAAAAACCACCATGGGAAAAAGACCTTGATTGGTTGCCTTCTGATCTGAGAAACCCAGAGAGCTTGTGGAGGCTTTCACCTTGGAGATATTCAAAATTGTCTGGACAGAGTCCTGAGCAGTCAAGTCCAGGTGATGCTGTTTGAGCAGGAAGGTTGAACACCATGACATTCAGGGGTCCTTCCTAATGTCAAGCATTCTGTGAAGAAGTGACTTAGCCCAAGTCCATATGGATCTTTAGAGCCATTCCCAATATTCTGAACAAAAGCATTACCCGGGCATGTACCGTGATTATTTCCAAATCACTGTCTCTTTTTCTCTCCCCCACTAAAATTCAAAGTTACCTCTTATAAGCTTTAAAGATTGTTTTGAAATAACTAGCCAAAAAGAGACACATGTTGTGCATAGCCCTACAGAGCTTCCAGCAAAGCAAATTGTAGTGTGGGGTGGATGAAGGAAGCTGAATCAAAACATATCTCTCTACAAAATGCTTGTGGCTTAGCAAAAATGGGTTTTTTCTTTCCTCTCATGGTTAAAATATATTGTGTTATGAGCTGGTGTCATGCTATGAAGCACAGAGGAGAAACCATACTGGTCTTTGAAACAGAGAGTTGTGGGACCAAAGCTAATCCACGGAAAATTCCAAATACCTTTGAAATGGAAAAGTTACGTTGCTGTCTCTCTTCAGATGTCTGACAATGGCCTCATACTAAATTTTATCATCAGGCTCATAATATTATATATATGACCAACATTATGCATTTTCACAGCATTCAGAGACAGGGGGAGGAGAAAACATCTCTCAATTCTGACCAGAGCCCATTCCAAGCCAAATTAAAAGGTCAAGTTTTACTCTCCAACCAGCCAATAAACAGGTGCAGCTGCAGGTTGTGTTGGTTCAGAGCATAACCAGATTATTTCAGGTACAGATATTTGAGTAGCACAGAGTTCAATGCAGGCCAAAACCCACTGGTTCTTTGACCTGACCCCACCAAAGCCAGTCTGTGGGGCTTCCAGTGCCCTGGGTCCCCCCCTGCTCTGGCTACACTGTGATCAGCCCCCAGACAGGGGGTTTTTAAATGCCTTAGGCTCATCTTTAAGATCTAAACTCGATCTCTCTGGTTTATCATCCAGACATGAAAGCCTGTGTCTTTCAGGAAGAGAAATGCTGAGCAATTCATGTTGGTATCAGCAATTCCTGCTATGAAAATGGCCTGGATACCAGTACGTTTCCAGGTATTTTCCACAAGACAATCTACACCACCAAATGCAGCTGAGTGCTCAAGCAAGCATCAATAATTTTTGTATTGTGCACCAAACTGGAAATAATTTGCTGCCCCCGAGGGTCAGGCATGCCACAAGCCACTTGGCTGACCACCCCCATGGAGACAGGTCACATTTTGTAAGGTTCCTCACAAGGAGTCACTGGGCAGCTTAACTAAAGTAGGTACACAAATCATGTGGCCTTTACTTCTGCTTTGGCACCTCACCCCCTTGCCTTCCTAGTGTTGAATAGCTGGCTGTGATTTTCACTCCATTTCATCTTAAAGGTGCCAGAATACAACTCTGGAAGGAAGCGCTGGAGAGAATATACAGTCTGCTTATTTTTGGCAGGCAGATATTACTCCACATACTGTCCTTCATGGATTTGTGTAGTACTGCATTTGCATATCCTCAAAACAAGGAATTTTTAAAAAGTAAATAAATAAATATCAAATCTTGTACTTCTCTTGTACAGTCACCATTCTAGTCCATTTGGACCAAAATCCATCCTCTGTCAGCAATCTCTGCGTTTTGCTATAGATTCCTAAGACTTAAAGGCAAAAGAAAAAAAAATCTTTTAGCACAATTTAAAAAGCCAAACCAAAATGACCACAGCTCAGCTTTAAGACTGATGTCTGAAAAACTCTAGAGTTTCAATATTCAGCATGGCTTTCTCTAGGTAAACATGGCTGGGGAGGGGGAGCTACAGTTCTGTTTTTCTTGTTTGCTTTTTAATTGGTGGAATTGTAGAGCAGATAAATGAGCAAAACCTTTCTCAGAGCATCTCATGTCTTGTGCTATATGGTGTGCCCACTTCAGAGGCAGCCAACTGGTTTTAATCATCCCAGCGGGAGACCATCTCATTCCTAGCAGAAAAGCTTCAGAGAAAAAAAAAAAAAGGCAAAAAATAATTTTAAAAATGAGAAAAGCTCCCAATTGGCAAAGGCACCATTATTCAGATAAAGTTTTACACTGGGGTCCATCTATTCATCCATTGCTGACCGCTGTCTTGTGGGAGTCAGTTTATGCAGAGAGAACAAGGGCCACCTCAGAGTCCTTCCCAGCACCTCCAGAGAATGGTTTTGCTGGCTTAGGGCTGTGCATGAGCAACAGCCCAGCACAAAGTGACAGATGGATTTGTCTGAGAGGTCTCTCTGCACTGCCACCATGAAAGGGGCTGCTTTGGGCCAAACCACAAGTTAAAGGCATTTAGTTCACAGCTAAAATCCAATTTTATATCTATAGATAAAGAAAATGTATTTATAAATGTATCATCCATAAATATGTATTTATAATCTATAAATATGTATTTATAAATGTATCATCTTTCAATGTCTCGTGTATTGGGAGAGCTGTACTGTCCCAGCTCTGGCCACGGTCAGTTCCCTGCCTTCCCTCATTTCTGTCTCAGTGGAGCAAGAGTTGGATTTCTCACCCTGAAATGGGACTTAGGTCACATCCTGGGGGCAAGGGAGGGCCAGGCCAGAGCAAAGCAGTGTCACTGGTACAGTGGTGACCCTCAGCACTGACTCTAGCACTTTTTAGCTCCTCTCATTTATGCCAGAGGCTTGGTTTGCCTTTGAAGAGGATGACTTTAAAGTTCCCCTCAGCCTTCCATTAAGCAATTAAACCACATATTCTATTCTCTAAATCTGTTGGATGTTTTAAACAGATTTACTTCTACAAAACGAGTCACTGAAGGTGAAATGATTTCCCATCCTTGAAAGTATTATCTCCCTGGAGTACCTACACAAGCTCCAGTGTAATTTTCTCCACTTGGTGCCTGTAGTGCTCTTGTTGAAACATCTGAGGCCCAAATTTATGCTGGAACATGTGCAATAGGAGACAAAATTTGGCTCTCCAAGTGTGAAATAGCTCAGTTGTCTACTGACTCTACACCAAAAAAAAAAAAATCATCAGCTCCTTGGAAAGGATTAATTTTCAAAACTTAAAGCAGTAAGGAGGTGAGGAGAGGGGAAAAAAAGAAAAGAAAAAACCACTTCATTTTTCACACACGCAATATCCATTAATAATGCTGTGTTGAAAACACTTACATGTGATAAACTTCTTTCCCCTCAAAACAAAGCAAAATATTTTTCTGCTATCTTGACTTTCTTTTTCCATTCATCTTCCTAGCTAATGTTTATAAAGCATTTGTTGATACAATCAGGCTTAATTACAATTTACAGGAGTGATCCTCATCACACCCTCTGAATTCAGGTACCTCTCAGAACCAGAGGCGCTACATTCTGCATCTGACTGGAGCAGCAGCAGCAAATTTTATGCTGATCTTCAGTCCATGTTTAAAAGGGGACCAGGCTTAGCCTCCCAAGACTCTGACAGAAATGAAAACAGATATCATTCAATGAGATTTTAATCTCCAGTTCAAACAAAACCAAAACTGTTTTGGGGACCCTGTAGGACTCTGGGCTGACAAGGGGCGGCTGCTCCTGCTGCACATTCCCAGCTGGGCAGCCCCGTGCTGTCACCCAAGCCAGGGGGAAGGCAGCTTTCCTAAGGGCCCAGCCAAACCTGCGCCACAAAACCCCTGCTGACAACCCCAGGCATTCGGTTCCGAGTGCAGTGACATTTTCCTGGCTGGGGAATGTGTGCATGTGAACGTAGATGGTGCTGAAAGAGAGTAAATCACCCACGGTCCTCAATATGCAGCAGAAAGTGAATTGCTGAGGAAGATGGGAACAGTGGGATCCCACCTGAGTACATCCCTCTGTTCCACCCCTGTGAGATGCCACGGTGTCCCAACGACTGGCACAGAACCTGATTCCACCCTGCAGGACCACGCCAGCTCTTACCCCTGGCTTTGCTCATCCTCCCAGCCTCCCGCAGCACATTCCTCCCACCCATCATAAACACGGAGAGCAAAGCCCGGGGATTTCCCTGAACAGAGCCCTGAGTGGAGGGGATAAAGCTGTGGGACCCAATACCCCGTTACATGAAAGCAGAAGATGCCAAAGTCTTAAAGTACTTTGGCAGAAAGCTCGCTCTGTATAACTAAGAATGCAAGCTCTGTGGTTAGTTTAATCCCTGGAATAGCTCTGCAGATTTCTGAGTAATATTGCACAGGGCAAGTTTGGCTGCAATTTTTTTTTTATACCTCTAAATTACTTACTGGTGTACGGCCCTTTCTTTTCTTTATATAAGCTTTCTTCTAAAACATATAGGACAAATGAGGAAAAATAAGTATCCGTCTGAAAACAACTTCCACTGTAAAAAATCTGAATCCTGGGAGAGAAATTAGTTCCAGTAGCTGCCCAAGCAGCCATGCAGGCCCATCTAGAAAGAGTACATCTGCTGCCTCAAGGAGTTTTTCAAGGAAAAGAGCATTCAAAAACTTTTTATGAGTTTTACTACTATTTTTATTGCCATTAATTGATTCTGAAGCTGTCAGAGCTGCACCAAGCTGTTTCTGTATAATTGCCACTCTTCTGTGTCCAGAGAAATACTGTCAGGACAGAGATGGAGTAGGAAAGAGGAACTGGAGTTGCATGACTGGGAGAGAGGAGTTGGAGTTGTTACAGGGTAGTTCAGAAATATTCTTTATTTTCCCCCCTTTCTTCAAACACAGGCTTAGCATCTGAATATGAAAGTTTAGTTTAACAGAGAAAAGAGAGAGAAACAGTATATGATTTCCATATGTTTTGGTACCTTTAAAATAAAGGCATGGTAATACTTAAATAGTATTAAGCTTCAAACAGCTGGTACTGTGTTTGTTGCTATAATCATCTCTCTAATTATAGTGGAATGTGACCAAAAAAAAGTAAAAAAGGGGGTTGCTTTGACAGCTCTGCACTCAGGGCTCCCAACAGGCCACCAATTAGAACCTGGAAAAAGGAAGGAACTTATAAAAACTAATGGCTGCTCAGCAATGGGATATAGGCTTATTTTTGTTGTAAAAGCATTTTTTTCCCCTACAATAAATCTAGCCTGCTTTAGCTACAGCAACTTTATTTAGGTCACGTTCATGATATAAAAACAGAATTAAAGATCTTTTTGTCAGTCAACACTTCTCTTCTGTTTTTCCAATTGTACCCCTTGGTTTCTAGAAACAAGCAAAACCTGTCATGAACTTAAAAGTGAGTTTCTGATGATGAATGAAGATTTCCAGAAGTTTGTGATCAGTCTGAAGAGTTTTAGTCAGTGGTTCTGTGTAAATTTGCACAAAATAATCCAAGTCCCACAGCACTCAGAGAACAGGTTTACAATGCACTTTTCCAACCTCTAACCACTGAGAGAAAAGATTTCTTCTCTCTCAGATTCAGTGACACCTCTCATTCTTAAGGAAAAAACCCCATATATATATACTCTACATATATCCTATATAACACACACAATAATGCTGAGCACTACCAGTGTTATTTGAGGCAGCATGAAAAAGCCTAACAACACACAGAACGAGATGTAGAATGTGATCCACTGGGGAAGTCAGTTATCCCAGTGCAAGGTATCCAGCTGCACAGAGGTTAATGGGTATCTTTTCTCTCACTCCAGTGCAGCTGGATTTGGCCTAAATTACTTTCTCTGTAATGAAAAGGGCTTTTTGCCTCTGCTGCATTTCTTTTACCACTGCTCTGTAGCTTCCATATCTTGCTTTTTCCACCACCCTGTTGTTGACATTTTAAAATAGAATTACATTTCCAAGGTACAAGCATAATGGTATGTGAATTCAAAACTCATTTAGGTGAAGGTAAATAAAGCTTTTCAAATGTTTTCAGTTCTTGGTTTTGGTGCTTGTCTGAGTCTACTCCACAATACTTGGCAATTCAATTTTCTGTTTTGAAATGGCACAGAATGTTTTTCCACAGACAAGACTTGCCTAGGAAGTTCAAAGAAAGCCGAGGTTGAACAGGCATTTTTTATTTTCAAATCCCTGCATTGAGGTTATTTGTACCCAGAAGCTCTGCTCAATGACAGCCGCACAATCAGAGCCCCAGCTGCAGGAAGGGTTTTGCTGGTATTGTCTGTCATTTCAAAGTGAGATGGTTCTAGCAAGAACCACTTATCTGTGAACACGCACGGCATACAAGTAATTTTGGCCTCCTATGCAAAAGACTCCTTTTAATTTAGCATTTACAAACACGACTCCTGATGGGAGAGGTTCCTCTTTTTTGGTGGGGGGTTGATTGGTTGTTCAGTGGCTTAATCCTGCTTTATTTAAGAGCAAAGATCCTGATTCAGCCAAGGACTTGTGCCTAAATACAGTCACTTATATAAGCTCTGCACTTGCCTGAAGTTTAGATGATGCACTGAAAAGCTGTGAATTTATAGAAGAAAAATTCACTTACAGTTTATACTCAAAAACGTTTGATAAAATATATAGGGAGTAGCCAAACTGATCTTTCAATAAGATTTTTCTACTAACATTTTCTTCAGTTCTTTAAGGGTCCCATTTTCCACTGTACTCCTTTCTCCATTTTGTCTAGATATGATAAAACCCACACATCTTTGAATGCCTTGTAATGCAAATCAAAAGTAATAGCCTCTTGAAGGTGTACATGGTTGTTTTCAGTGCTTTCAACATCTGTATTAAAAGAGAGAAGGTACACAAGAGATGAGAATGTCCTCTTGAATACCTGCTACAATTTATACTATGCTATAAGAGTTCCATGAGTTAGATTGCCTCACTGGCCCATCAGTTATTAGCATGGAACAAATGTTCAATTGCTCCATTTCTCTTCATGGCATACCTTTGGTCACCAAAATTTCTGTATTTATATCTGCAGCTATAGCAGGGGAAGACATTTCCTGAGAGAAGTCACAGACGTTTAAAACAGAGTTTAATTTTTAAGGAATCACTCTTTTTTTACCACTGCACGTAATAGGTATTTTGAGAATACATCCTAGAAACTGCTCCAATACGTATTTCCTATTATTTCAAACATTGCAACAGGCATGCAGAGATCTGTGCAAGAATCTTAAAGCTTATCAAGATGCGTTCCTACACTGTAACATTCTTTCCAGTTTCTGCTGTGAAGTTAAACTCTATCTGGTTTTAGAAGCCTAGTTGGTGAAAACAGCTAATTAGTTAATGTAGTTTTTCCACTAATGATTTCACTGAACAGACTGAAATTGCTCAGAAACTAACATTGTATCCACTGTGACAGCAATTCACGTGAAATGATTTGTGGGGCACAAGAGTGAAACCCTTTCCTTTATCAAAAGATATCTTGGTCTTATTAAGGCCTTGATTGCAAGGGAAGCTGCACCAGGCTGGCTTCTGAAGTTGATATTCACAATATATATAATTTTAATCTAAAAGTGTGAGCAGAAAGAGATAATCCCACTACAGCTACAAGGCAAACTTGTATAAAGACACTTGGGGAGCCCTATTTCCACCCAGATCCTGCAGATTAACTGGTTGCCCCTTGTCCCTGCCTGGTTGCCACCAGCGATGTGCTGTGTGCTCAGCCTGTGGTTCCCACCAAGCCAGGCACATCAGCTCAGCCGTGCTTATCTCCTAACAAGTATAAACCAAGAGCAACACACTATCCCAGTGGCTTACAACCTTTTCTGAGCTTCAAACTCAGCCCTGGAGTACGAGGTTACTCTCCAACACGAACAAAATGCAAGGCTCAAAAAGACACAGATATGCAAAGGGTATTTCTTCCTCTTTTCAAACATGTAGGACTGTATATTTCCCCTAAACCTCCTGGAGATGGACTGGTACATCAGAGATTTCCATGCAACTAGTTAAATCATGTTTCTATTTGTTTCATACAGATAGAGCTACAAGAAAAAAAAAATTAAAAACCCCAAACAACAGCAACACAGAAACCGTGTCAGAGAGGGAATCTGGTCTGCTGGCTTTCTCTCATAGTGCTGCAGCCAGTCAAAAGAGGTTCAAATAGGCTCTTTACAGAACAAAAAACCCCAAAAGTGATAAACAACAACACTGATAGAAGTGACAGTGTGGGAAGGGTTTGAACACATTCAGTGAAATCATTGCCAGGAAAGGCTGACATCTCAAAGAACACTTGCGAGGGGACATGGTGATCCACACCCCACGGTGATGGCACCGATGGCAGCAGGAGGCCGAGCTGTCCCTTCCTGCAGCCCTGTCCCTTCCTTCAGCCCTGTCCCTTCCTGCAGCCCTGTCCCTTCCTGCAGCCTTGCCCCTGCTGGGAGCCTTCCCCAGCAGCAGAGCTGTGCACAGGCTGCTCCCTGGCACCACGTTTCCTGGTGCTTCAGGTGCAGCTCAGGGAAGCTCTCCCACACAGCAAGCTCTCTCCTCACTTCAAAAGCTCTACAACTTCCATTCTCTCCCCTATTGCATTCCCCTTCCTGCACACGCGCTCAGTTTGTGGCCAGTGTAAAGAATTTCATTTTAAAGGCCACATCTGAGACCACACTGTGCACCTCTACTGGTGTAACAAGTTGGTTACAGTAGCACAGATTTATTCTGCAGTGCTAAAAGCATCATGTTACAAAATTAAAATCTCAACGCAAACCAAAGAGTGCTGTAAAAGCAGGTACAGGTAAAGCACTGAGCTTTACTGAATGACCAGTTTAATAGTAAGTTACATCATTACCCATTTCACCTCCTGCTCAACAGCTTTCCCCTGCCTTGTTTCCCAGCTTGAATTCTTTAGTTGAGATCAGCTGTTCATATCCAGTTCATAAACAGCTGGAAAGACTTACCCTGCTTTGAATGAGACAATGTTTTTGTCACTCAGGACAATCAGCTCAATCTTATTTCCTCTGTTAAGGACAGAAGAGCAGCCTTTTGTAATAGTGCACACAACACCTAAATACATATACAGGTGTCTTCAAAGCAGTTTGTAAATATGAGAGCCTGTACATAGTTTTTAAGAGTAGATTTACACTGTAAATCCCTAGATCTTGAAAAATGAAGACAAAATCTCAATAGGTTCAATCTCTATATATTTGACTTCTATATATACAATCCAAAGCCATTTGCTTTCACTGTGGTTCATACAGCTACTTTTCACGTTAACAGTTCGGTGCCAGTAAAAATGCTATTGCCTTCAATAATAATTAGAGAGGTGGCAGCAAGGGTGTTCTGATTAAAGCAGATTTAACTTTTGTATGTTAATTACTCTCAGTTAGTATCAATCAAGTAAAGGAATAATGGGGTCGTTTCACGTTTAAATCACAGAAGCTTAAAGCATAAGCTGCCTTAGAGGAAATTAGCTTGTAATTTAATGGTGTTATTAATAATTGCTTGTAAATGGTAACAGCCAAGCTGTTGCGCAGGCTGTGCCTCGTGGTTACAGTTACAGCCATCCACACAGAAACTGACAGAGGTAAATTCTAAATAATCCCTTCTCAGGGCTTCAATCTGCTCATTTTGTTTACATCTCCTGCCTTCGTAATTAACGATATCCATCGCTGCCTGTCAGCAAGACGTTTGTTTCGCAGGGCACGACGATGTGCTGCTTCACCACACCATCCCTGTCTGTGCTCACCTGCCTCCTGACAGCAGGGGGACCTCCCTGTTCTCCCAGCTGCTCTCCGCTGCACTCACAGGCCATTTTTCCAGCATTAAGATCTACTTTTAGATGCAGCAGTTAACACAGAGTGAGACTCTGGTCATAGCAGAGCCCTAAATGTATAACTACAGTGTGAGAACTAATTAATACTATTGTCCACTGACACATTTAAACTTCCTTTTGCCTGTGCAGTGTCTATTAATAGTCTAAACACACAACCAAGTAACTGGTACCTGTTGTCCACAGAAAATAAAATGGGTATTTATCTTCATAACGAGCTTAAAGCCTTAAGATATGTGTAGTGTTTTCTGAAGGGGTGGGCAGAATGTGCATGCATCTCACAATTAGATAGGAGTAGTTTGGGAAAGCGGATCAAAATTAATATCAAAATGCTGTTTACCTTCAGCTGAGCTATAGTTTTACTCAAGGACTCTGGCAGCAGGAGATTTTGTGCTGTCTTACCCATTCCAAGAAACACTGTTATTGTGCATACACCAGAATAAAAACTGCACCCCTTAAAGAGTTCAATGCAAATGCAATCTTCTCTAAAAATTCCCAAGAGGAAAAAAATATTTTTTAAAAAGTGGGTGGGAAGAACCTCTAGTCTAGAAGACTGTATGATTGCCTCAGTAAAGAAACTAAGTATATAACTACAACACAACACAGGAAACACATCATGGTGTGCCTCTAAGCTTCCTTCCACTTAAGAACCTCAGGCAACTTTTGAAAGTTTTACTAAACGAGCAGCTTCAGGAGAGTTACTGCAAAGCCAAGTAACATCCTCAGCTTCAGCAACAGAATCACAGAAAATGTAAGAACCACATACCCACATATCAGCTTTAGCTGATTTCAGCACTCCTGACCAGACCCTACTGAAAACAAAGAAGGCGATTTCACCGGTGAAAAATAAATGAAAACTTACCTGAGTTGTAATCTTTTTTCAGGAATGGTCTGGTGAAATGTAACAAAATCTCTTATTTCTTTCTTCAGCTTGGTCAGCAGTCAGCTCAGCTATATATTTCTATGTAATTATCCTGACTTTTAATTTAAAAAAATTAAGCTTTTCCTTATATTATAATACACTGATTACAAAGCATAATGTTCATTTATATCCTGGAACTGATCTCTCCTTTAACAATGTTCATTCAGTGAGCCAACATCTATAAAACCAGAGCAGCACCCATCACTCTGTTTCCTGACCACTGCTCCCTCCCTCCAGACATTATATCAGGGGTGCTAAGGAGTCTGTCCATATTCAGCTCTGTACTGAGAAAAGCAACACCTATTACAGGGCTCTGATGTGCACAAAAGACCCAGAATCAAGGGTGGTACTCCTTTTTTTTGGGTAACTTATTTGGTATTAAAGCACTTCCATAGCAGGACAGAAAGAACAAAGTGGAGGAATTGTTTCGCTGAACTTCTCATAGACAGCTTCCCCTTAGTGAGTCAGTTTATAGGCAGAGGGCAAAAAAACATAACCTGAAAACTGTTTTCTTGTACCTACTTGAACTTCTAGAAGCCATGACTAGGGTAGGAATTTGGAGACAAACACATATGGCCGAGGAGCAGCACTGACAGGGCTGCACTCCTGTGCAGCTCCTGGCTCTTTGCAGGGGCTGTGTAAAGCTGTGTCTTTTTCAGAGGCTCAGAACTGTCTGTAGCAGACACAAACTGCATTTGGATCCCACAACACTGTCTCTACCGTTTGCTTTTGGATGGTCTCACGTTTTTCCCTCCTTGAAATGTCTCACAAGCCATTTCAGCGCTCAATAAGTTGCTCTCTCTTAAGCTACTTTTTTCTGAGATTTATTTCAGGTTCTCTCCTTACTTGAGCCTGTTGTGCTCCTCTCAGGAAGGGACAGGGAATGCTACAGATGCACCTGCTCAGAGATCACAGTAAGGCACTTGCAGCTTCCTATGTGGGAATTAACGCCTTAAACCTACAGACAGCAGAAAACCACATGAAAACGTATGGCTCTGAGAGACCGGGCCAGCCTTACCCCCCTGAGAGCATTTTGTATCCTTTTTTCATTTACAATTTACAAAGATAGCGCTGGGCAGCAAAGGAATAAAGGTACAAGCGAATATTTGCCTTTTTCCCCCCTCAGAACTTGAAAGAAAGCAGTGTAGAGAGCAGATCTCCTGCAGCAGCATCCTGCTGGATGCGGCTCCCTCACCTCACTCACACCGCTCAGTGTGGGAGGTGGCAGGGATGCGACCCACAGCGATGGCACATCTGTCCTGAGGAGTCCGGCCCAGCCAGGGACAGCAGGATGCTGGGGATGATTTTCTGCCTTTTGGCCACTTTTCTGCTCCTTAACGTCAGCGCTGAGTGTGAATGAGCACAGCCAGCGCTGAGTGGGGACATTTCACACCCACTTGGTGCAGGTGCAAAGAACTGTGCAAAGTGCAGAGCGGGGAGCACAGCACAGCCCTCACACAATCCTGCTAAAACTGTGCATAGTACACGAGGAAATATTCCCTCGGCGAGAGTGAGTTTTGATGCACTTAAACCTAAACCTTGTTAAGCTTTCCAACAGGAGTGTACTTTCCGGATTAATGAGAGCGACATGAGTAGGATTTGGCCTCTGTTCTACTGATCTACCCTTTCTGGGCTCCCTGCCATGATATTGCCAATATATCTCTGATTTCTTGGGTTTCCAGTTGAAGTTAGGATCCTGGCCCCTAAAATAGGTGTGGAGAAAAAAACCAAAACAGAAACATCTCCAGGCCTTTCCCTTCCTCCCACAGAAGGCAAATTATGACAACTGCAGCAGAATAGTGCCATTTTACCTTGATCCAAAGATGGATGTGAAGCTGGGTCTTCTGAGCTATTTTGGAGGACAAATATCTGCTAAACCATTTCTAAAAAGCAGTAGTATTTGTGCTGTTGTACAATACATCCAGTAACCACAGAATAACAGGAGTGCAACTCAATTCTCATGCACTGCAAGGGGTCAGATGGCTTAATGGTAGATAATAGCTCACAGTTCACAAATGCCTTATTCTCTTAGGTTTAGCTTAGTTCAAGAAGATTCTGTCTACAGATATACACAGTCAAGTTATTTGAGGGTTAAAAATACAACGTGGATAAACACCAACATGACAGTGTCAGCCACAGGAGATGGAAATGATACCTGGTTGTCACTTCAGAGCAGAAAATTACACCTCCCAATGACTTCATAGTAATAGCAGTCTCAAAACTAATGGTGAAAAGGACAAAAGCTTAATCGTTAACTGTCTTAGCCCTTATTGCTGATGTTAATATTGAGAGACCAAACAACAAACCAGCATACAACACCACAGCAGAAATCCCCCATTAAATGGAAAAAAAACAGGTATCAGGAAGGCCTAGCAGTCATAAACTTCACTTTTGACAACAAAGAATTGCACTCCTTGTGCAAAGATATTGAGGTGTGTAGGAAGATTTGAGTTAGTTTTAGACCACTTTGGAAACACATTTATGGTTCCTGAATGTTATAAATGCATATTATAGTATTGGCTTTTCGCAAATAATTACGTGAATGTTGTATNGAAGAAGGAACAGCCACTCTTACAGGATTAACAACAAAAGCAGCAAGATGCACAAGCTGCCAGCAGCGGATCCAGCTCTCACAGACTGAATCCCTGTGGGAAGGCCTGCTTTAAAAAGCAGTAGTAGTGCTGTTATCTCCAAGGAGCCACAAGTGTTGGACATGAAGCAACAATCTCAGCCCTGCTGGGAGGGTTTGAGTCGCAGCCCCTGGTGTCCCTCCTAGAAAGCTCTGCTTTCAGCCCTTTTCCATTGGCTGCGGTTGCTAATGATGGGGCCATAAACTAAACTGGATTATAAAAGCAATATGTCATGGCAGGTACTGGAAGCGATGGCTGCAGCCTCTGCCATGTGGTGTGACAGTCACAAGGCACTGCCAATGTGATATATTGTGACTGTCTGCGGGAAAGCCACCCCCTCATGCCAAAACCATCAGGGTCTCACTGCGGCCCAGTGAAAGCAGCACATAATTCAGTGAATAATTCTCTCTGAAAAGCCCTTGAGTATGGCTAAATTATGACCTTGTTTACCTCATTTAGCCCCAAGTTCTCCAAGTAAGAGTTGGCCATGAAGAGTTCTTGTGCTCTCTGATATCCAGCCGGGACAACGTGTCCTGTCTTTGTTTTCAGCCATCAGGCTTGTGTCAAACACACCCTGACAGCTGCAAAATTTTTTGGTGAAAACAATAATTCCACTTTTCCTTTCCATCTGCCTGCAGATGGTTTAAATCTGACCCATCAAACAGCAAAGGAAAAAAACAAAAAAAAAAAAGGAAAAATAATATTCCAGCTGAAATGAAATTTTAATGATTACTGATTTCATATAAAGAAAATGTGAAATCTCAGGTCTAAGATTTGCATAAGAGCCTTTGTAATGGTGAATTAAACTGTGCACAGGAGAACTGGAGGTTTTATCAGTTGATCTGGGTTCTCTATGTTTCCTCTTAGACCTCTGTGAGCTAGCAAACAGCCACATGAAAAATAATCAGCAATGTCTGTCATGGATGACAGCTGCATCTTCTCCCTCACTAGGGAGAACCTTTGTTAAGAACCACAGAAACACAGCCCAAAATATTGCAAGGGAATAATTTCTGAAGGGACAGATCTGAAGCTTGAGGAACTTAGTTTCAATGTTAAGTTTCTCCACATTTCAAATCCAAATAATAAAAAAAAATTGATATCATTCCCTTTTTTTTATCAACCCCTGCACCACAAACACTGCTTTGCAAGTGCCCACTGTGAATGATGAGTTTGTTCATGAAGAACATCAAGGTTTTGCTGGTCAGGCACTGTCCAGCTGGTTTCAGTGCATGTTTGACAGGACCAGCACACACTGCAAAGTATCACAGACACAAAGAAACTAAAAGAAATTCCTTTCTGTCCAGCGATCTGGGGGTGAAGAATGAAATGCCATGTCTTGTTGTGCTGGCCTCACCACAACATGCAGGCATGGGATGGGAGAGGAAAGAAAGAAGTTCAGTGTCCCGTTCTTGAGTGGTTTCTGCCTCTGCCTCTCTGTTTGGCTCACCCAGATCTGGCACAAGTAGTGTTTTCTGGTCTTTGGGTGTCTACTTTCACACAGAGCAACTATTTTTCCATCACGGAAGAGAACAGCAAACCAGGCCATATATGAGCAACAAAGCAGTGACATTTTTTTGAGTCATGGGCTTTAACAGTGGCTTCAAAGACTTCACTGCATCATCCAGACTGGTAGCAATTTCTGGTCATTTCCAGGTGAAAGTGCCAGTGGAATATATACAGTCACTGGAAGATTTTATGTGGGGTTAGAGCCAAGGAAACAAGAGTTCAGGAACCTGTCACTCCGTAAATTAGGAGAACATAGCACTAAGGAATTGCAAGTTGCTGTAGATTGCCAGAGTGTCCATCCCCACGGTGATAGGGGCATGGGTAAGGTGACATTACAACACAGGCCAGGTGATGATGAGGTTCAGATCTCATAAGGATCTCCTCAAGCTGAATCACAGAGAAATGCCAGTGACAGCAAGGCAGAGAGGCCAGCTAAGGCTGCCTGGGAGCAAGGAGAATGAGGAGCAGCAAATCTGGGTAGGATGCACTCCAAGTTATTTCCCCAGATGGAGTAAATGGGGCTTTTCCTGAGGGAGACAAAAGGTCTCCTGAGCTGCTCTGCTTCCACTTCGTCCCTCACCCCGGCTGCTGTTCCTGCCAAGCACTTCCATTTTTTTTGTGGCTGAAACCACCAAGCAAACAGAAGGAGCTTGCATGTGTTCTGCACCTTTGGACGTCTACACATGCAAGTGTCCCGGCTGATGGACAGGAGAAACTCAGTGTGCACACAGAAGTGTGACACAGAGCTGCTGCTCCATGGGCCTGGACATCCACGCTGCCAGACAGCCAGGAGTTTGGAGCACTGCCCTTCAAGCAGTGGGACTGGAAAACAAGAGCAAGGAAAGAGGTGGAAAAAACTCAATAAAAACAACAGGTGGCTAAGTCACACCAAATATCCTGTAGAACTTGGAAGTGGTTCAGTTGCTATGCATAGAGGATGAATTACCCTCTGGAAGGGTGTCTAAAAAGCAGCATAATGGTCAATTAAAAAAAATATGTTTAGAGTTTCGGTGGTTTTTTTTTTCTTCTCACTGCAGTGCTCCCTAAGCCTGACATGGAGATGTAGGCTTCAACTCTCCCTGGCTAAATAAAGCCTAAATTGAGGTTGCAAAACCATCGTGCTCTCCTAAGCAACAGATTCAGCTCAGGAAATGGAGCTCCGTGCGCGGGTGACTAATGCCGCGGTCACGCTCCCTACGCTGCCCAAGGACAGCTCTGCTCTCCCACTGCCCCTCCTGAAGGGCCAAGTTCAACCAGACCCAGCACGGCCCCACCTCCAGTGAGAAGGGATTCCTGGGTGCTGCACTCAGGTGGAAAGCAGTTCCCCCATTCACTAAGAGCTTCTTCACAGAATTTCAGGCGGAGTTCAGGGGATCGCTCTGGCCCATCCAGCCTCCTCCCTCTCTGTCCAGTGGGAATCACAGATTATCTTGGAACAGGCACAGATGCTTAAAAAAAGTCAGGATGATGGAAAAAAACCATTACACAGAGCCTCCTCACGTGAGCAATGAGTACACCCCACAGCTGTTAGCTTTGTTTTGCATATTTTACATATTTACATACACAAGATATTTCCAAACATCCTTGTGTTTATTTAAAACTCCATCAGAAACATGTCTGGCAAAACAGATCCAGTGCAAATATATTTACTGGATGACACTTCCCTGCATTGTTTTTAAAATGCATTAGGGGTCCAAGGCTCAAAAAAAAAAAAGAAAAAAAGTTACAGTTTTCCAAATGAGGAAGAGCTAACTCTGTAATCCTTCAGTATTCACCTTACAGCAAAGGCCTTCAGCCAAACAGTCTGCAAATGAATGAAGCAACACTTCTAAAACAAGGACAGCTGCTACATTAGAGAAAGGGCTTTTTCTGCTCACATGTCACACATGCCAGTTGCTTATGGTGGGTGGTGGGGGTGGGCTGGAATGGGAATAAATCCTTCGAAGGAAAGGCTGAATAGCCCTCCTCAGATGATGTAGAGCAGTTAGAAAAAAATCCAGTTCAAGATCAGAAAGGGGGCGTGGGTGTAGTAGGTGTGTGCCTCCTCCTAAAAGCACATCCTAGCTCAGAAACAGGCAGTGGCACCCACGTGCATGCTCATCTTCAGGGAGTATTAACTCCCCTCCAGAAAAGGTCAGACCACCACCCGAGGAAGTGCTGTACCATGAGCATTTCTGCTTTTTCTCTGTACAACATCCCTTCTCTCCCAGCCCAACCAGCCAGGCAGGGGACCGGGCAGCCCCGCTGCCCACAGCCACTCTCTGAGGGCACAACACACCTGGAAAGCCACGGGAAAGAGCTTAGGGATGCCTTCCCACATCTCCCCCCAGTTAGAAAACCAAGGCGATCATGGGCTGACTGCTGCTCCACGTTACCTCCTCAGGCTGCTTTGTCAGGCAGAGCAGGCGTCTGTCCCTCAGAGACGAGGGGTTAACTTCTCCACAAAAGCAAACCAGAAAGAAAAGGGTGCAGAGCGAGCAGGGGTAGTTGTGCAATTTGTGGCATTCCCATTCAGCATGGGCTCTGTTGCTCCCAAGACAGGGCAGCGCAGGAAAAACACACCTGCAAGTAGGGAAGATTTATCCAGACTGCCACCCCAAAGGGCTTTACTGATGGGGCTCTACAGAAGCCTCCTCCTTGGCTTCTAGACAGATGCCAAAAAATAAGTGCATACCTTTTACACTGGCCATTTGAGAGAGACCAGGGAGTTTCCCACTGAGAAACTGGCTTCCTTAAAGTTGAATTTTCTCTTTATCCATCTCCATCAGAAAAGAATAGAGTGCTATTCTTAAAAGGGAACAGATTTTTTGGTTTTGGCCAGAGATAGAAATCTTTGTTGCTATATTTGGCTTCCAATGCAGGACTCTCCGCTTGCTGGTGGGAGGAGGAAATTAGAGCTGGTGTTATTCATAACTAAATGGGCACGAAAAACAAACCACCTCCCTTTGAACCTCGGTGCTACTATGGGCATTCACATAACAAATCATTTTCAAAGCCCGTGATACCTCTGTACATGCAACAGCCAACATCGAAACTTTATTACCCACCCATTTTCCCATAGTGATAAACTGTTGCAGATGTACAGTTATTGTCAAGGCAAACACTTTGGTGCAGTTCCTGGTGTTGGTTTGTTGTTTTGTTTTTTTTTAATATAATTTCTTACTTGCCTTCAAAGAAAGCAAAAGTGATATCTTGGAGGAGAGACAGTTACTGGAAGGCTGTGGCATCCAGCCCCCCTCCTCCTCCTCCTCCTCCCAGCAACCCCAAAAAAGAAATCGGCTAAATTACTCGGCATCCCAGCCCAACGCACAGCTCAGCCGTGAGGAATTCTCACCAGATGTCTCGGTCCCCACCCGGCCTCCCACGTCACGCAGGCAGCATAACCCCTCCGAGCCCGAGGTCCTGCCGGGACAGCCGGCCCCACCATGCTTGGAACATCCACGACAGGCTGGTGACAGCCCTGTCCCACCAGGGATGCCCAGCCACAGCCACCCTGGCCACACTTGTCTGCCCCGCCACCACAGAGTCCAGTTCCACGCCTCTCCTTTTCTGTGACCCTCCCCTGTGCAAGGTGGACTGAGCACTACCGAGGTCACCCAGCAAGATCCTGGCTCTGAGGAAAGCACCGCTCCCGTGCACCCTTCTAGGACCCAGTCTCCAGTTGGTAACACCCAAACCAAGATTTATCCGGATGTAACTGATAAGATTCTCCACGAGTGTTAAGTTCACTAAAGCCACTGCCAGTGATTCGCATTAATGGAGGACGTGGATCATTGTAAATAAAATCAGTCACAAAATAATGCATAACTTCCCCTGCTTTCATTTCTTGATACAATGACAGCATAGAAATGACCCCTGTGAGGTTATTTCTCACCTGAAAACCCAGGTGTGGGGCAATGCAGCTGGAGACCAGCCCTGGCAAGAGCAGAAGTTACAGGGAGAAGAAAAAGCACTTCAGGTGTCTCATTCCCCAGCTTAATACACTCCTGCTTCCTAAAGTACATTTCTCTCTGAGGGTAACTGTGGTTGTTTTAAAGCACAGGGGTCCCATGCCGCTTCTCACTGACTAAACCACAGTGTGCATACCTTATTTCAAAAAAAGGAAATTTTCTGCAGTGTCTATCCTACGTTTTCCTTCCAAATTTCTACGTCCTCACATTATTCTGGTATTTTTTGATAGCTGTCACATCCCGCTCTTGATCATTCATCACGAGGCATTATTTGCTTATTTTCCAGCAGTCTGCATCCCATCTTCATCTCCACGGTCCATGGAGATTCTCCCTGTCCCAAGAGCTCCCAATCCCATTCTCTCCTACAGACAGCTTTTTGAACCCTCTCTCCTCCTTCCCTGGCCTCCCTCTCCTGGAGGTTTTGGCTGCCAGCTCTCCCCATCTCCTTCTCACAGCCTGAGAAAGAAGAACGCAGTGACTCTGCACAAAGTACCCTGCTCGCTGTCTGGTCCGGGAAACAGGGCCTGGAGCAGGACGTATGGGAAAAATCCTGCTCATCTCCTGATGCTCCGAAACAGAGCACATCCCATATGGTCAGGATCTTCAGAGGATTTTGCAACTAAATTCTTAACAGCTCCCTGCTGATTGCGTGCAAGTGGCAATTTTTCAAATGCTGAGTGCTTGGCCAAAGCTTGGAGGTTTTTTTTCCCCCACTGTTGGAGCAGTAAATGATGTCTCTGTGACCAAAACACCAAAACTTCAGCCCTCGAGCCAGAACACAGACATGCAAACGTTTCTTAATTAAACAGTTGTAAAATAATTTTAGCAAGGGCAGTTACATCCTTAGCGGGAATTACTGAACTTTGTCAAAAAAAATCAGTTTGAGGTAAATAACTTGCATGGAAAATCTCTGCCCGATGACTGTCAAAACTGCCAGGAAATGATAAAATTAAAAAAGGGTCTTACACTAAGAACTCTCGGGTTGTGATTTCACTAGGTGTGATTGTAAAATACTGCTAATGTAATTTTAAAAAAGATATTAAGAATAAAAGAGAACATTGTAGCATAAACACTTGACAGTATCTGAAAAGGCGAGCTTGTGCCTTCATGAGATGTCTGCTTGAAATCCCTTCGATGCAAGGCTTTCACTCTGTTTAATTTTAGTACAGAACCAGTATAGAACACTTGTTTTACAACGTTTTCAACAGAAGACAAATCCTTGGCTCTAAAAATTAATCTCATGCAAAGAATAGAAACTCAGGATGCAGAAATTTACAAAGAGATTTATGAGTTCTTCAGTTGCGTAAGAATAAAAAGAAAGCATTAGCTAATTGTTGAGAAATACAGGCCAAACTGAAAATGCTACATAAAAAATATAACAATAAAATTCACATTAAATTATTTATTCAGTAATAAACAGTGACACTTTTCTTTATACAAAGCCCCCCACCCCCCACCAGTTTTGATGAGAGGGGCAAAAATTTCAATGGAGTTTTGAGGGAAGCAAGGTGAGAAAACAGGTGGGGGGGAAGAAAGGGACCCTGATTTGACTGATGGCTTTAAGCAACAGCTACAAAGAGCGAGCAGGGAAAGTGCAGCACAGTTCTGCAGATAACTTCAGTCGATTACTGTAAACCCCAACCCCTATAAACACTGCTTGTCTATAGGTACCAAACACCTGAGCCCCAGCTCACCAGAGTCAGCGCTGGACCAGCCCCCAGGCCCCCACTGGACTGCAAGCCAGGCTTTCCAGGCTGTCACAACCATCTCGATGCCACCCAAGGTTTCCAAGGACACTGAGAGGAGGAAGCAGCATTCAGGCTTCTGCAGGCAAACAGCCATGGTGCACAGCTGATTGATCTTGGAGGCTTGAGCCTTTGAGCAGGTGCATGAAATAACCGGGGTGTTTTAATGACGCCCATCCCTAAACTTTCTTTATTGGGAGCTAAAAAAAAAACACCAAAAAAACCCCAACAAAGGTGCATTTCCCAGGGAACTCCAGCCGTGGTGTCATGGAGACTGCAGAGCAGGAACAGGGAGAGGGTCACGGGCACTGAGCAGACCAACAGCAGCTAAAACATGGCTTTCCAGGGACATCTACAATTCCCAAAACCAGTTTACTCCCTAAGAATAAACCTTCTAACACAGCCTAAATGTAGCATATCGAGCAGTGACTGCCCCACCATGTACCTACAGTTCTGGAGAGGATCATCTCTGCTCTCAGCTCCACCAGATCAACCTTTCCAAGACCACTCCCGCCTCTCCTGGATTTTGAACTTGCTCAGGGCAAGAGACCCTTACATTTTAAAGGGGTATCTTCCTGCACCACAACTCTCAGATTGTGCCCATAGGGCTAATACGTAAAAGCAGTATTTATTTTTAAATACCTTCCCACTTTACATGAGATTTTAGTTCCAAACAACATGCATCAACTTTTTTAACAAACCCACACACAAACAATATTTATCAAATACCCTTTAGAAGCTCAAAGGCTGATGTACTAAAACCAAGAATTCCACTTGAAAAATATATATATTTCTGAATTGTTTATAAGGAAATATATATGTTGCTGCTCCACTGATATGGAACAAAAGCTTGTACCTGAAATTAATTAAAATAATCATATTCAAAGATAGGCTTGCCTGCTGAAAGGCAACATATTGCACCTCTCTGCATAACTGCTGATTCCATGGTCATCTTCACAGATACAAACCAGGTGATTTGAAAGGGGGCTTTTTGATGTGTTTTTGTTCTGTTGTTTTGGGGTTTTTCTTAACAAGCATGGAAAAATTCTATTCACTCCTGAGTTAACAGAGAATGCAATAAAATGCCTACATTTTCCATGTCAGATGAGTCTTGGTGAAGTCATTCACTTTATTTCCAACGGACGTATGAGAGTGGAATGGAGGGAACCAGGTACAGCTACATGTGGATGTGTATAAATATATTTGTAGAGAAATACAGACATACACATGAAGAACTGTGGGAGGGGGACAGCAAGACCTATGTAACAGCCTGGGAACAGAAAGGCTGGGTGCAGCAAGGCAATCCTAAGGGCAGGTGGGGGGAAATGGGACACTCCCCTCCCTCAGCCTCTGCTCTCTGACCGCTGTGATGAGAGATCTGCTCTCAAAAGTGTTTTGATGCCATTCGTTGAATTTGTGTGTGTGGTGAGGAAAGGAATCAGAACAGAGTCCATTTTACTATTGCCAAGTGCAGCTTATTCAGCTCTCCAGAAATTCCAGAATTCCAACTTCCTGGGCAGGCTGCACTATTCCATCTTCTTGTTGGGATGGAAACGAGCTGTTGAAAAAACTGGCATCTGCCTCTCAAGAAGTGGTGGACAGCTTGAACCCTCCCAGTCTTCAAATGAAGACATAAAAACTGATGTCAGATTTCTCAACATTAACAGGAATAAAATAAAATTCTGGACAACTTTACGGAGGTCAGTATTCTGAGTTTCTTGAAATAAAATAATAATTTCCCTATGTTCTCCCAGAAACAGTGACAGAGTACAACATGTTTTATAAGCCCTCTCAAAATGAATCATCCACTTTCTTGGGACAGCATCAGAACACACCACACATAAAAAGAATGAAACAACTCCTTTAGTAATGCAGTAAGACACACAACTTATCCGTGACCTGATTTCAAGGGCCTTTTTCTCCTATCTGCAGAAACACGAGCAGTCTCAACCTTTCTGTTCTTCCTCTCTGCCATCAATTCCCCACCACTGCAGCACTGCAGGCAAGAGCTCCCCTTCTCTTCCAAGAGCAAAACCGTGGAGCATCTGCTTCTCATAAGCACTTCTGTGCGTGTGTGTGAGCGTGCGTGTATGGGGAAGAGGGAGAGAAGGAATTCTGCTGAATTTAACTTAAAAATTTGTCACAGAGAAGGGGTTTTGGGTTTTTTTTTTTCCTTTTCCATCCCTCAAATTGTAGAACACAGAAGTAGGGCTACTGCTACACACTTAGGCTTTTACTTCCAGCTCACTTGTTAGCACAAGGGACAAACAGTGACTGAGGGGAAAAGAAGAATTTATTTCACTTTCCAAGTCAGCGCACTGGTGCACGAACGGCTACAGACGACAGCAGGTTTTTATTGGCACTTGTCTCACAGGGTTTGCAGAAGTTCCTCCAGCTCACTCCCAGGTTCAGCAGTGGGAACTGGGTGCAGAACAGCAGTCCTGGAGGTGGAAGAGGCAACAGCTTCCCCACTTCTTCATTCCCCACTACCCAGCAACTCAGTGATACAATCCACGAAGAAATTCCAGTGCAAACTGTGGGCCCATTTCTTTCCTGTCCCATTTTGCTTTGACACCTATAGGGAACCAGAGGAAGCCCCCCATAGTATGAGCTTGTGAAGGGGAAGGCAGTGACTGCTCTTGTTAGGCTTTAAACTATTACAGGAAGCCAAACATCTCAAAAAGAAATGCTGCCCTTTCTTTTGCTTCACTTGCCACCCAAACTCTCCATCCCTGAAGTTCAAAGAGGATATACAGTCTCTGATTTCTACTTTTGCCAAGTCCAGGGAAAAAAAAAAAAAAAGGTAAGATTTTTTTTTTTATCCCAGTATTTCTAATACCATCAACATTCCTAAGTCAGAACTCTTTTTCTTGAGATATGTCCTGAACTGTACTGTCCTGATAAGAAAGTGAACTGTGGCAGCTGGTACTCCATTCCCTCTCATACAGTTTTCCCACTGCATTATGAATTTATTGACAAATTGAGGAGCTAGCTCCACCAAGGCAGCAATAATATCTAGAACTGTCATGAGAGTGAAATTTATTGGGAGAAAGAAATACTGATGGACTACAAAGATGAGGAAAAAAACCCACCACATTTAATTCATGATCTCAACACAGAGACTACAACATTATTATTTTAAAGCAATATTTAAGCATAGTCCATTCAGCATTATATGCTGTCTCAAACTTCAAATCAGCAAGGTAGAGACTTAAGGGTCTTGCCAAATTGTGATATAATCCTAATGCCTCCAGTGCCAGCATGTCAAGCCCTCTCCCTTGACAAAGGAGAATGCTCAACACCTCATAAGATCAAGTTCAAAAAGCCTGGAGGGAAGCAGCAGAGCAGGGAGGGAGCCCTGAACCTCAGAGTGGCATGCACTTCCCAACGCCCCCCCTCCCCTTTCACACACAGATCCATGTGGTCTCCACCTGACAAAACTACATTTACAACGCTCAGTGCCTTAAAATTAAACTCCTTCTTATCTCAGCCACGTGTTTATGTCTCGGTTTTTCCACTCAGCCCAGTGTGTCTCTCAAACAGGGATGTCCGAGAGCAGTGGTGACAGAAATAGAACGCTTTGTAAGAGCCTCAGGAAATATGAGAGGGACCCTGGGTGCACAGAGCAGGAAGGCAACACCTCCAAGTGACAGCCAGGATCCAGCAACCTCGGTCCTGATCCTGGGCTCACCTCAGGCCCATCTAAGCACAGGCTGACACTTGGAGTCCCCAGGGGCTGGGCACAGAGACTGCCCCAGCTCCGGCCCATGGCTGCCCAGGGTGACCTGGCAGCCCTTACCGAGGATTGGATCACCCTGGCTCCAAACGAAGCCTTTATCATGCACGCCAGACCCCAGGCCCAGGCCAGGGGGGTTTCCCAAGCAGAGGGATGTGGTTCCACGTGGCCATGGTGCTTTTCCAAGGCCAGGCCTTGGCCCTGGCGGCCGCCAAGCCCCGGCGTGTGCGGCTGGTTACGAAACTGCAGAGCTGCAGCTGGGGTCCCGCAAGCCCCACAGCACCACCCAGGCCAGGCAAACACATTCTGCAGTCAACAGGAGTTGAGAATTGCAGTGCTTTCCTTGAGCTGCTCAGCACACGGATCAGGCCAGTTGAAAACCTTTTGTTTCCACAAGCCACACGTTTTTATAAACCTGGATTTTTTTTTTTCATTTTCCCTGAATATTAATGTTATAAGCTACCACCTTGAAACGGCTTAGCTGAAAGTCCTGCCTGTAAGATTGTACAGATATTTATGAGCACTGTGAGGGCCTGCAACATAACCCACAGGGAAGTGTGTTCAACAGCTCCAATGGATCATAGATGAGGCCCACATTTGTGTCTGATTATGAGTATTTGGTCCATTTTGCAAGAATGGATGGGTTGGAAATGCAGTTCCTGTAATCTCAAGCTTTGCTCTATGCTAAAGTTGTTTGCAAGCTTATGACAATCAGCACAGCACAAAGCCACCTTTAGAAGCAAGAAAAACAAAAACACTTTTACTGCAATCTAACACCAGGAAAAAATATTTGGCTGAAACTTCAGGTGCGAATTATACTTGCTTAAGCTAGAACAAAAGACAAAAACATCAGAATCTAGTAGTGTGGAAACAAAGGAGTTTAGCTCTTTAAAAAGAAAGGAAAGATAGACATTTGAGGTAACAAACAAAAAAACCCAAAATGCACAAACACATCACAGACATCTAAAAATAGCATTTTATACATTTTTGCCAGTGCTTCTCTGAGAGCAAGTTCTTTAAACAGAACTTAACAATTTTACAATTTTTTTTAAAAAAATATGTCATCCTAAAATAGCCCATCAATCCTTACCCAAACTTTCTGTATTTCTACAAAAATAGATGCACAAAGAGCTACAAAATACTGTATTCCTGAAAGAAGGCGCACTGTAGTCAAGGCAGAGTCTTTTTCCTGACTATTGAGACTGTTCATAAAAATATCAAGCTGAACAAAACGAAACACTGTTAAAAGGAGCAGAAAGGAGTTAGGTTGCCCAGCTGCAGCAGGCTCAGATGAGGAAAGAAAGAAAAGTTAGGTTTCTGGTTTTTTTTCCAACACTGTGGGACCCATAAACGGCCTTACAAATAAAAGGCTCAATAGCAAAACCAGAAGAGTTGGCTCTTCATCTTCATGTGTGTCCTTTGCTCCACGCAGGAGTCAACCACTGCTGTATCACCCGCCCAGCTCTGCCGACTCCAGCTCTAGCTGGTCCTAATTGCTCTGCACTTCAGAACCAAGCAGTTTCCTTGCTCTTGTCCTGATGCTGTAGACCTACATTTCAGAAGAGAAAAGGAAAAGAATTAATATCAGCAAATATTAATTAAATTAATAAATTAGATGGTTTTTTCTTCCCCCTCCCCAAGCCAACGGATGAAAAGATAAAGAAGTTCTGAATAAAAAATAAATAAAAGAAAAATGAAAATTAAAAAAAAACCCCAAAATTTAACAGTTTAAAGGACTTGTTAGCAACAGTGTTACTGCTCCAAACTTTTTCAGTTTATGAGATGTAAGATTAAACCACACTGAAGTTTGATTCTGGCTCAGGCGGTTCAGAAATGGTGACAGAATTCCTGTATGCACTTCCTTGGTTTGAGCTAATGCAGAGCATGGCATGGAGGGAAAAACCCCTCCAGAAAGGTCTGCATCAATTATCCAGTATGCAGCAGAGGAATGTTTCCTGCCAGGGGCCAGCCACAGACACCATCTCCTCTAGAAAATGTCTGGGACACTTTAGGATTTCACAGTTTCTGTGGCATTTTCACCTCAAAGAGGGGAGAGGGAAAATCTTCATGCAGCATGTGAAAAACCCCAAATAATTTCACCTACAGAGTGTAAGGTTTTCAGCCAAGAATGGCTAGTGCTTCCACATGGAAAAAATTAATGGTTTTCAGCTTGCATTTGTTATGAGTTCCTCTTTCCTTTGTAAAAAGTGAGGACTATCTAATAAATGTGGTGCTGTGTTGTGGCTTTAGCATTATAGACTTGGAACCTATGTTATAACCTGGGATTTCTCTGCTCCAGAGGGATTCAATCTCCTCTATTCACACCTAACAGGGCGTAAACCTCAAATCCAGACAACAGAAGGGGAGGTGAGGATTAATTTTCCAAAGAAGATGCATTCTTGCCCATTTATAGAGAAAGTAAAGGAGAAGAGATGCAGGCACGTATTTTCAGAGGAAGCAAGGCACTCAAGTCTCAGTGATTTAAAACCTGCCCTTTGATGTTTTCAGACAAGTAAATCACATTTCATGAAATGAAGGCACATTTCCCACTATAAATCATCATTCCTACACAGAGGGCAAAGCTCTACTGCGTCATCCCATACATTGCCCTGCTACAGAGTGTACCATGGCACCTGACTTGCTAAGAATTTAGGGCTCATTTCACCACTAACGTAAATAGGTGCAACTCCAGACCTCAGTGATGTTGTAACCACCTAAGCTGCGTGTTCATTTGATGTTTAACATGTGAAAATTGACAGATCCATGTGCTAGGCATGGATCTCATCTCATTATCCAGTCACACAGTGAAACACGAAAGAAAACCCCTAAGTTTTCAGAAAGCCTAACAGGCATGGAGGGTTCAGATCTGACAGCTACCTCCTTGCTTTAAGAGTAAAAACAGTTAAATATTTAATGATGATCAACACTTGAGAGCTGAGCTGCAAAGCAATTAGCACTCACAGCAAAGATGAGAGCATATGGCTCTATCCATGTGAGGATTCCCGAGCAGGGTACAAACACTTGTGTGTCCAGCAGCGAAGAGACAGGAAAAGCAGAGCCCATGGGTGTGGTGCACCAAACCTTGTCTAGTGCTTTCTGCTCCATTTCACATGCACTTGTGCCTGTTTCTTCAGACTGGAAAAACTGGGATATCCCTCAGCTAGAGCACGCCTATAAAAACATGTTCAGAGGCTCTTTATTCAATGAAGATGTCTCCTTGTTGCTTAAGAGCTATTTGTTTCCCTGGCAGCATCGTACACAGTCAGTCATAATGAACTGCTGTTAGTTCCCTTCAAAGCTCCCTCAAAGTTAGTGATGACAATTTGGGGCTATTTTTCCCCTGCTGCTTACATTTTTTTTTTAAAAAAGATGATCCAAAAAAAAAAAACAAACAAAAAAAAAAAACTGGGATTCAGACAGCAGAACACAGCAGAAACCTTCCAGCAGAGCATAAAGAAGTCATTTAAGCTCACCAGTGGAGCACTACAGGACACCAGAGGCAATGGAAGCCAATGAGAAGAGAAACAGGTTATATGGTTCCTTGCAGCTTAAAAAAATGACACACACATGTTTTTAAGAGATCCTCCACCCGACAGCAGCAAGTGGCAAAAGGGGAATAACCAGCTGAACAGGCACCTTCCTAGGCAGGTGTCTTTGCACGACACAAATAACTGTAACAAGGAGAGTTAAGGTATAGCTATGGACTCTAAACAGCTAGAGAAAAAAAACCCAAAAAACCAAAGTATTGAACACTTTCCATGCCTTTTTCCCATTACATTCCTGTCTCCTTCAAGGGAAGGCTATCTGCAGTCCTAATACAGAAACCAAGGCCAACCCTGCTACTCACCCAGAGCTCCCACTTGCAGTGGAAGTGCTGCAGCGCTTTCCTCTTAGCAAGGACATCCTCACTTGCACTGCACGAGGCAGCACTGCCACTCCAGCACAATTCCCCTTCCCTAGGACACCAACATTAGAGCTAATTGCCACACAAACATTATGAGGGTTCTGTGGGAACATCTAAGCAGATTTAATGAGTTGTGACAAACTTGTGGGATGTGTGTGAACAGAGACAAACATACAGAAGGGATCAGACTGGCCCCTCAAATTCCAAATTCAATCACACTGATGTACAGGCATTTCCAAAGGGGATTTTGCACAGGAAGCCAGGACTAAAGGCTTGTTGATTAATCCACCTAAATTTGAAGTTATTCACCTCAATGTGCATAACTTAACATGATAAAGAATGTGTATATCAGTTTTAATAGACTTACAGCCGTCACCCATGCCAAGGTCCTGCTTTGCTTTCAGCGTGCTGGGGCTGCAGGAAGCCTCCTCCCGCACATCTGTCCGACAGCAGGACAGGATATCCTATCCTCCTGGGCTCTCAGCAGCCGGGCAAGCGGCTCTGCTCTCCTCCCCAGGGCTGCCAGCACAGCCAGATCCCGCTGCTCACCTGGAGGGCCTGGAGTGCAGGACCCCTCCCACCCTGCTCCTGAGGGAAGCACTGATGGCTGTAACCACCAGCAACACTGCAAGGCAGAAACTCCCCTCCTCAAGCCCTGATCTCAAGTGCTGGACGTGGTTTGTGTGCCCTCAGCATGAGCAGGAGGCTTCAGTGGTGACACTGGGTTACGGCTGCAGGCCTGAGCCAAAGCCAGCACTGGTGAGAGCTCGACCTCACTTTGCTTGACATCAGCAGGGCAAGGAACTGAGGCCTAAACTCCAAACAATCTGTGCTTATTCCAAGGTGTTTATATCAATGCTTGACGTGAAATGTACTTTTCTATTGAGCACTGTAGCTTGTGCACTTTGGAAAGACGCTACACACCAGCAGACACAAACCTTACAGGCTTTAATAGCTCTTGATGCAGACCAGCATTCTCTTTACTTCCACTTGAACTGATACAGAAGCTTCTAAAAGGGTTAATTTCCAGCCTACAATGTGAGGATTAAGCCACATTTAATGGCAATCAGGTAGGTAAATCCCTCTTCATCCCCTAAAACGGGACCATGTAAGTCCAAGCAGATGTGCAGGACAGATCAATAGTTTGCCAGCTCTGTGAAGGGCGCTGTGCTGATGTCCCACACAATGTGTTCTGAAACATAAATTCCCAGACTACGCGGTGCATGCAGTGGGAACCTCCTCTTAACCTCTGAGGTGATCCAGCATCATCCACTCACCAGATCGATTATTTGGCTCGGCATGGCAGAGATGCAACAATGTAGCTGGAAGAGGGTAAGATTACAGCCAGCCTGCCCTGATCCCAACACTATCATTCCACATAATTCAGCGTGAGGAATTTTGCAAATGTTCCTATAATCGCATGTGACAGTAGCACAAGAAATGTGACCCGTGGTAAACGGGGGAAGAATCAGTTTGTATCTAAAGGATCCCAACAAGCAACGTCTAGACCAAATGAACTTTTTTAACACAGATCACCTGAAACTCGTGGCATTTGATATATTAACAGCTCCACAGGTTATTGTCTCCAGGGATCTATGAGCACACACTTTCAGAACTTACATATTCTTGCCACTATGGTCTTACCCTACTCTGGAGAAACCACTTCATGTCACTAAAAGCCAGGTCCCTCTTTCCAGGCCCTCGAGTTAGTAGGCTCTCTGCTGAGATAGCTGCTTCACGTTACAGTTAAATGTAATGAAATGCTGATTTATCCAGTATAATCCATTTTTTCCTTGAAGTGCAGATGAAGCAAGGGCTGGATGTGACTCCGTGTGGTTCTCGAGCAGCCCCCTCCTCTTCCCACACCTTTCCTGGGACGACAGTGCTGGATGTGCAAACAAAACACTGAGGCTATTAAGCTCCCTCTTCTCTCCACACTTTGGGTGCCTGTAACCACAGCGTTTGTCTCAACTTCACAAGCTGCAGGCAAGGCTGAAAAGGGAGCTCGGCCTTCCTGCCCTTCCCAGCAAGCCTCCACTTGGAAAGCACGGGAGAGATGAGTGTGCAGGGGAAGAGAGCAAATAATTGTAATGTCACAGGTTTCCACTGCCTGCTGTGATTCACTGCTTGCACCCTTGTTTCCAGAACTGGGGCTGCCTAACAGGGTTTGCTGTTGTATTTCAGTGTGTGCCCCTTTTGAATAGTCTCAAACAAGTGAGATGTTGGTCTGCTGAGATCCTCTGTTTCTTCAAAATAGCCACGTATTTCCCCCCTTTCTTCTTCCCCACAGGAACTCATGGGCTAAAACCCACACATCAAGCATGGGGCAGAAATTCATAGTTTGGATCTTTTCCACTGCCTCCCACGCTGAGCAACCAAAAGACATGCAAGGCACTGCCAAATCAGGATCCTGACAAAAGTAGCACCCAACTGTACCCCTCCACAGGGATTTCCACAAGGAGCAGGCAGCACCAAGCCAAAGCTGTGTTTGTTCTGTAACACAGAGTTACAGAGTCCCAGACTGACCCAGAGTCCTTTTTGAGGTACTTGCTCTTTAAAGAGAAAAACAACTCGCAGTCTAGGCTGGACGTGTACCTAAGCCAGGTAGTGGTTTCTCCTGACTTAAAATTCCTTATGCAGTTCTCAGTTCCATCCCCAAAAGGTTTAGTCAAATACCAGGGCTCTGCAGGTGGACTGCTGGGGCTGGTCCAGGGGGAATTGTCCCTTATACCAGTGGCACTGACAGTCTGCTCATGCTTCAGAGAAAGCAGCTCACTCCTCTTATGGAATTTGTCACAAAGGAAAAATTCAAGATCCCAGTCTGGTTAGACTACCACTGAACCCAAAATCATAAAATATAAATATTATTGTATCGCTGGTATAGCTGGAAATGTTATTCATATATAAACTGCCCTGTGTTAAGAATCTTAATAAGCATTTTCTTAATTTTATTGACATCAAGACATAGTATTGGCATAATATTTATAAGACATTACTGGTTCCCAGTTGCTTTAAAGGGAAGAGAGAGAGATTTGTATTAGGTTCACAGTATTTCAGCTTTAAGAAACAGCTTTCTTTTTCTCCCACCTATTCTTTGTTCCCCTGCCCACTAATCAAGGCAAAGAAGTGCTTCTCACACATTGAACCAGTCAGAGGAAGCTATCAAAAAGGGAGACAAATAGATACTTTAAGGAAAAGGGAACAAAGATACAAACCTAGTTGTTTCCTAATCAGATAACACGCTGCCTTTAAGGAGTACTAATCTGCAAGGATTGCTGCTGGTGAGATAAATATCAAACTCAAAAAGGAGCCCTCAGTGGGGCCTATGAGCTCCAGGATGGATGCACTGGGAATTGTCAGTCTCCCATCACCTGACTGTAGGAAACTCCAAACCCTGCGGGCTGCCAGGCTGCTCCTGATACTGAGACAAGAGCCTGCCACTCAAAGCTCACAGACACGGATGGAGTTCGTGGTCTGCAGTTCATACTACAGACCTTGCAATAACATGAACTTAATTCACAGACCTCTGCCTAGACCCTACAGAAAGATGTTTAGTTTGATGGTGAGCACAGCTCAATCAGCACCTCTACTCTCCACGTGACACCTGCATACTACAGAGGAAGGAAATGCTGAGCTGTTCCACCTCAAGATGCAGTCCTCATGTACTGCAAGTTATTAGTTCATTGGAGCTGTATGTTGGTGAATGTACCTGTGAACTAGCTGAGCAAGCTGAGAACTTCCCCATGGAAGCACATTGAATATTTTCCCACAAGATTTAAACAAAAACAAACAAACAAAAAATGCAGATCACGTCACAACTCATCTGGCTTGAATGGGACCAAAGCAGACAAAGGTCTCCGCAAAAAGCAGCGAGAGCTGGATGTTTCACAGCTTACCTGCCCTGACAGCAATTACAGGAAGGATTCCCCCCTGGAAATACATTTGGACATGGCTCTGAGAACCAGCCCTGCTTCCTCCGCACGTAGTTCACATTTCTGCTAAAACAAGTCACAGACAAAAAAAAAAACAAAAAAACCCAAACAAACAAAAAAAACCCCAACAAAAACAACAACAAAAAAATCAAGCCATCTTACCTGTATCAAACCCAAAACTTGGCACAATGTCCAGGGTTCCATGAAAGGCTCCAGCCCAAGCTGAGGTAGCGCTGGTGACAGCGGCGGGGTCTGTCTTTGTCACGTCACCCTGGGGAGCAGGAATCCTGGCGGCGCGCACCGACGGCAGCAGCAGGGAGCCGTAGCGGGGGTCGCGGGGCGAGCCGGGGTGGTGGTGGTGCATGTGGGGATGGGGGTGATGGCGGTGCACGTACACGTCGTGCATGTGCGCATACGAAGGGCTCACCTGAGATGCTAAAGGGTAGTGCCAGGACTCGGAGGCGGCGGGGGCAGGAGGTGGGGCAGTCTGGGGAAGGCCGTGTCCTGGCCAGCTGCTGGGGTCTGGCGTTGGGAAGGTGCCTGGTGCAGTCACGGGGAAATCGGGGTGTACTCCGCTTAAGCAGGGTGGAGGCGGAGGCTGGTAAGAGCTGGTCCAAAATGAGGTTGGGAAACCGCTCCTTTGGCTTGAAATTGTTGAGCTTTCTGGTAGGAAGGAAAGAAGGGAAGTATGACTGAAGCTGAACAACACGTTTCGTGACAAAAACCCCACAGTGATTTGCTACTCTCTGAAGTTTGTAACGCTGAACTTAAGCTTCCTCAGTAACTACAGAATCACAGGGCATTTGAAGTAGGAGGATTGTCTAGTCCAATTCCCCTGCTCAAGTGAGGTCACCTGGAGCAGGTTGCCCAGGACCGTGTCCAGTCAGATTTGGAGTGAGATCCAAACTCCACAGCCTCTCAAAAAACCCCCGCCAAAACAACAACCAGCCTAAAAAACCCAACAAAAGAGAAAGCTTTCTTGCATTCAGATGGAATTTCCTGTTTTCTAATCTGTGCCTATTGCCTCTTGTCCTGTCAGCAAGCATTTCTGAGGGGAGCCTGGCTCCCCCATCTCCATTCCCTCCCATCAGGTTTTTACATATATAAGATCCCCTCCAAGAAGATTTTTCTTCTTCAGGCCGTAGAGTCAGAGCCCTCTCAGGATCTTGGTACAGGAATTGTGAGGAGAGGCTAACTCCTGCCCAGACCAGAGCACATCATTTAGAAAGGCAGCAGTTGTGGTTGCAAATGCTTCTGAGCAGAGAGAACCAGCTCACACTCCAGAACAGGAAACATTTGGCTAAAAGAATACCTGATCTCCTCAATCTAACTGCAGGCTTTGATGGGATAAAGGTCATATCTAACACAGCTTATGTTAGTCCCTTATAGAATACATCATGATGCCCTCTACCCAATAGGAGCATACAAGTAGAACCATCTATGTAGCTCAAAGAGGTTTTTGTCAGAAATAAAAGACTTGCTGTTTCTTACAGCTAGGGCTCAGCTCATATTTAAATGGATTCCAATACCTCTACATTATGAAATCACATTCTAAAAATTCCTCTTTTGAAGGAGCAGTTAGTGTTTTTGATGTGTAGGAAAGTCTTGGCATCTCCATTCTCCCAATCCTCCTGCCAGCTCATGCTAGAAAGTACTGCTTCATGCAATATGTCTCAGCTCCAACAGGATTTTTTTTTTGGTCAAAGATGGAAACATAAAAATACAGAACCTCACCTCTGATGAAAGAACAGCCATAAAAATAGCCTATGGAGAAATAAAGCCAGGGAAGTTTAATATTTGATGAGGCGAGGAATGCTCTGTTCCTCATAACTTTTGTAAAAGTGCTTTTTTTTTTTTTTTTTTTTAAAAATCACCTTTTGTTTTGCTTTGTTTAATAAGCAGCTGGAATGAGACTTGGGTGAAGATACCATTGAGAATGAACAGATTTCTTCAAATACTCTTCCCTTGAACTTTGCTCATACAAAAATATTTAGGAAACAAAAAACATGAAAGTGTTTTCTGACTGCATCCCTAGGACACTCATGTCTCTGTTTTGAAATCCATTAAAATAATAGAAATTTTTCCACACATCAATTGGCTTTGATTTAAGCAGCATATTGAGTCTGATCAACTTCCCACATTGGAGACAAAATTTGCAATTGTACCATGGACAAACGAAGGGGATGCTTTGTGCCAAAATGCTTCAGAGGCTGCAAGCTTATCTGGCAAACTCCACCCCAACATGGGTTTCTTCAAAAGGTTGGGTTGTTTTTAACAATGTATTTCTAGTGCAATTCATGCTTGAAGACTGGAGAGAGCTTCAAGCACATTACAGAAGCCTCAGGACTCCTCCAAAATTGGTACCGTTCCTTGTCTGTAAACCATTCCTTGCAAAAAGGGATTACACTGAGATGGAGAGTGTGTATGGCTTGTGCTGTTGGCAGCAGGGCTGACACAAAAAAAAAAAA
>VYXC01002296.1:98281-110703 GCA_013397175.1 Platysteira castanea
GTGTCCAGTCTGTTGTTTTCCACGCTGCTTAACAGAGGAGCACAGCTTGACAATGCTCTGCCAGTATTCTGGAAAATTAACCTCTGTAATCGAGTTTCTGAAAACTATCTGGCTGTTATCTGCATGGAAAAGCCCTAAATCCAAAGCACTGCACTTCAAAAAAGCACGGAAAACCACAAAGTATCTGCAGGACAGCTTTAACAACAGGAGAAAGCACTTTAAACCACCGAATTTGCCGACTCGAATCCATCCCAGATTGCATAACAGCTTGGCTTTGCCAGCCATGCAGGAGGTCTAGGCCACAAAAAGCACGTTTGGTCATCTCCACTTTCCAAACCTGTGCAGGTTTCACAAAGCCATCGCTGCTGCCTGCCACTGCCACGGACCAGCCCCCACTGCCACCACTGAGTGTGGCCACCCTCCCTGGGCAAGGCCAGCCATGTCACTGGGGACACTGGCTCCACCCAGGTTATGCAAACACGCAGGAGAACATCACCCACCCCGAGTGTTCCAGGATACCTGCCCTCTACGGAACACGGTGAAACAGCCTTTTCCACACTATCCTCGAGGAGCAAGGAAAAAAATAAAAATAAAAAAAATCACTGTGGTTCCACGGCCTTTCAGGAGGCATTTAACAAAAACTGCCCGCCAAGAAAGATAATACAGTTACCACAGTTTCCTACCCTAAGTAGAGGGAGGCAGGGACAAGGCAACATCCCAGGGACCACAAAGTTGTGGCTGATGGAAATGCTCACGGTGGCCAAGCCCAATGTTCACAACACACACTGAAAACATGCCAGAAGTGCACACGCTGGAAAGGAGACAACGTATGGAGCTTTCTGTAGTGCAACATCAGCTCTCACTTAAGGCAAGAGGAGAGAAAAGTAAGAAAAAACCCCAACCCAATGCTCTCAGCAAGGAAAAAACATGTTGACAAAAATACCATTCAGGTAACATTAGCGCCAAGGTATCACTAGCACCTGCAAAAGATTTCAGGCAGCTACACCTAAAATTGAATATTCATGTTACTCAAGCCTGTCATAGGGAACTGTATTTTATAAAAAATAAGTTTTCAAATTAATTTTAGCCTGAACTCATCAGTAGTTTCAACATACAAATTATGAAAACTCTTTTCAGAACAACAGGTTCTACTTTTTTATATGTAAGCAAAATCCCTCCTCAAAACAAACAAAAAAAAGCCCCTGCAATATCACCTTAATTATAAAATCTGAGTTTGCACTTTCATCAGAACACCTTAAGAAAAAAAAGAACGAAAACAAAAACAAAAAGATGAAAAAAAAGAGTTCAAACTACTGCTAATCCCTCCTTTCAGAGAACGGAGAAAATACAGTGAGCTGGGGAGCCAGTTCATGCTCACACACTTTCCACTGAAACCTGCACCTCCCAAAACAGCAACTGCAAAAGCGTTTTTCTTTCTAATTTATCTCTGAGTAAGAAATTGACAACAATTCCAACTACCCATGAAGGTTATTTATAGAAGAACTTCACGCTAATGATACTTTTAACTTCTTTAGGTAACGGGACACAAATTCACTTTTGTTTGCTGTAACTGAGCATCTTTGATACTGTGCATAAACCAGAAGACCAAGCTGTCAGTGTTGCTCCTTCCCCATTGTTTTCAAGCAGGAATATTTCAGAAACCTATTTGGGCCTGACAAAACTCTCTTCTCTGGAGCAGCAAATCTCAGCTCTCTCAGCACCCAGCAGCCTCCCCAGGGATTTCCACGCCCCTTCAGCAGGTGCAGGGATGGCACAGGGTGTATCTCCTTACTTTATTCCCAGAAGATGTTCAGGACACGCAGACCTCCATTCCCCACTGAGGGCACGGGGCACACGGGGTCAGGAGGCAGCAGGGCTGGAGAACCCTCACACCAGGCCACCCGTGTCCCCTGCAGAGTGCTCTGGGGATGGTTGTGAAACCACAGGGGGAAGACAGGGAAAAACAACAGGGTGTGTCCGAGGCCAAAGGGAAGATGCGCGACCCCACCCATGGAATGCCCCCAAGCTCGCTGAAGAGGGCTTGCTGTGGGCATGGGGTCTCTGGGGACTGCCCTGATCCCACTGCTAAAACATTTATAGCCTGTCTGGGCCATTTATAAACGCTCTAGTCTCCTTTTTAGTCAGCATAGGTTCGATCCTGCTCTGAGTCGAGTCAACGGAAAATTTCCCATTAATGTTAATGGTCCCGGCTCAAGCCATAAATTCCTCCAGCTCCCCAGCCACTTGTGCTGACCTTTGCTTAAACTTCCTCGGATTTGTCATCATCCTTCTGGAAAGCAAGTCCTTCTGTGCTATTTTTCTCTTCACAGTTGTTTCCAAAAATCCTGTCTCTCTGTGGCTTAGTATCTGTGGCTTCCATCAGTGCAGCCTCACCTCCACATCGCTGACTAGGAACACCACTGCTCCTGCTCAGATCCCACCAGAATCTCTCTCACCAACCCAGAGTAAGGCCACTGCTCACCTCACTTAGTTTGCCCCCCTCTGCCAGTCCACATAAGGATGTGACCAGAAATAATGAAGCTGTGGGGATCTGAAAAAAATACCCAGACTGCCACATCCAATAAAATGGAAACAGCATCTTACTGGCACGCTTTTTCCTGTCACTGATTTGGAAATCTCGTCTGTACGGGCTACCTAGTGTCTCTGGCAAGATCTGCTCTTTGTCACACCAATACTTATAATGTGTATAAGCATTTATGTGCCTAACAAGAGGTAAGTGCTAGGACAGCGAGCAAATGCCTCGCAGAACCTGCCACATTTCTGCTCCCTGCTTGGAGGCAGAGTAATGTCACCCCCATTTTACACCCAGCAAGCCATAACATCATCTGTACCTCTCCCGCGAGCAGACTGCAATGGAAAAACCCATGTGGCTGCAGCCACAGGAGCCAGGGCTTGCCCCCCAGCCCATTCCATCCTGTGCTGGCTCCTCCCCGCCTGGAAAGGTGCCGTGGACAAATCCTAATCACCTGGCAAAGTCACTCGAGAAGGCTGCATAGGTTTCCTTCACGTCCAAGGCCAGCACCCCAAACAGCTTTGCTCTTGCCTCACAAGCCAAGTTTCACACTTGGAGCTAAAAAAAAAGCCTCCAACCTTGCAGTAGATGCTTGTGAAGCAACGCGAGCTCTGCCCCCTCCCATCCAGCCCCTGGCAGAGACAGGATATGGCAGGAGTGGGAGACGCCTGCTCCTTCCGTGCCTTTGGCTCCTCTCTCCCCCTTTAACACCTCAGATCACTCAACCCAAGAAGCTCCTCAGTTCTTGGAGATTCGAGGGGGATTTTTCCACCTCCACAGAGCAGTAAGATTTCAGCTGCAATGCAATGTGTGTTACTGCAACGCAGCCCGAGTAAGCCACGCCACTGAGAGCGAGCTGCTGCCCCTCTTACCTCTCCACAGAGGATTCAGCCCTGCCTTGCTCTTGGAAAGGGCAGTCTCTGAACTGAAGCTACTGGCTTGGCTCAAAGCTCTCGAGAAGTGTTCATCCACCACTGAGCCAATGTCTCCCTGGAAGTACGTGAACAGGACGCAGCGAGAGTTCAGGTACTCCATCTCGGCAGGCTGGTCTTTCTCGTCCTCCTCTTGCTTGCTGGGAAGGGTCACTTCCAGAGACTCCTGCATCTTGTTGTACACAGCTAACTTCTTCTGGGGTTAGAAACAAAACAAACAAGAGATGTATCAGTGGTGGCATTCACTGGAAGCTCAACATATGGTTTCCGTAACAAAATATAACTGAATACACTGAATATTCGTTTCGTGATTAAAGCTGGACTACCAGGATATTTCACACTGGCATTTCACAAAGAAGAGAATACCAGTGCCCACTTAAGGGTCTCCATTTCTCTCACACAGATGGACCTGCTTCTTAGGCATGTTTCACAACCACCATTTATCAGCACCAGCTTTCACTCAGTACTTTCAAAAGAAACCAGACAGGCTCTAAAAACTCCCTCCTGACTCCCACCTGGAGAGGATATTCCCATCAATAAAGGGCACAGAGGCTGAGCCCAGCCCTGTGGAAGGGTGGCCAGATACACAGCATCTGCATTTCACACATCCAGCTGGGCAAGCTCCAGGTTTTGTCCTGCCACACTCCTCCAGCTGAGTGCACAGGGCCCTCTGGATTCCCCACACTTACTGCTGAAGCTGTAAAGATGGGAGAGTTTTCTGCTTCCCGAAAAATTTTCTGCTGTATTACCAAACTCCAGAAAATGCATAAATTTTCACTCACTGACGACAGAATTTTTATCACAGGAAGTTATACCTGGGGGTGGTGATTGGGCTTTGGTCAGGGGTTTGAGATCTTGTTCTTTGGTTGGTTTGGGGTGGTTTATTGTTTTGAGGTTGGGTGGGGTGGGAGGTTTATTTTTTCCTTTTTTCTTTTTATCTTTTTTTAAACACCAGCTTTTGGGTAAAGGGACAAAAATTCAAGTCACAAAAAATTAAACATGTGATCTGGGGGAAGAGGGGAATTGACAAGTCCACAAACACATGCAGAAAAATCCACCCCAAACCAAAAACACAGAGAAGCATATAAAAAAGTAAAACCCTCACAAGCCATCTGTGAATGGCTATTTCAGAATCTTCTCTCTCTCTCTCAAATCAAACCTAAATGTCAAAATAAATGTGTGTGAAGATCCATTTCGCATGGAACATATTTTTCAGATGTTCCACTTTACAGCAGTTTTCACAGGGAAAAAACCTCTCCCCACAACAGTCAAGCTGCAGGAATCATAGCTTTTAGCTAGCCAGCCATTTCCACAGCTGACTTTACACACAAGCACTTTCAGGAACCCAAAAACAACTACAGTCCATATGCAGAAGTATTTCATAGCATTCCTACAGAATTACAGTTTGACTTATCTTTAATGGTTTGCTTGGCAACACTCTAGCACCATCAGAATCTCTTTAAGTTTATGGCTTTTTTACCCTTTTTCCGAAGTAGTTCTATAGAAAAAGTTAAACAACTACATAGTCTATAAAGTTTCATTTTTACAGTAAATACGCTGGTACAATTTAAAAATAATTGAAAGTCGTTTTCTGACCTTGTGTACCATCAATACATTTAAATTCAGTGCTTTCTAAAATCTTATAATCCAATACAAATTCTCTCACTGCAATTCAAAATAAATGCTCTGGGGCGAAGTCTTAATTATGAACGGTTATTTTAAAAAATAACTGTAAGAAAGAGCTATTGACAAGTGGTATTAAAACCTGTTATACTAAAAGCTCATAGCAACTTAATCTGACATTCCAGTGGGTTAACTGATAAATGTAAAACATCTCAGTGATACCATTAATTCAGGTGCTGCTGCACCAACTGCAGTGAGGGATGTATGCAATTTTATGTCAGTTGGGGATATCCAGGCAATGGCCTGGAATTCAAGTAAATCTGTGCTTCACAAAGCAAGTTACACCGTGGCTCACTTTAGCACAATATTACTGACTTAGACTTAGGGGAGAACCGCTGGGATTCACTTATAAAAACAAATAAAACAAACAAAAACACGGAAACAGCAAAATGATGCAGTTTTACTAGAAACTACGATTGCTAAAATGAAACAGTCAGAGGCTGTAAACATATTTTTGCGAATGCAGAATTTGGGGTAACCTGTACTTTTTTTTGGAAATGCTTTCTGCCTTTTGTAAACAAACATCTCAGAGAAGGTCTCCTAATATTTGTTACCCAAACGCTTACTAGGATGTCACTCAGAGTGAGCTTCACAGTTTTGCCTGAGTACTCACGGACCACTGAGACTTCAGCAAGACAGAAACACTTCTAGCAACACTGCACATACAGGAGACACGTGCACTGGAAATCTGCAACGCATCCACCTCACTGACTTGGCCATTCCTGAATCTGCACCACAACTCAGATCCTCTTAAAAATGCAAGACAAGTGGTTGGGGAGGGTGCTTTTCTCATTTTTGGTTTCGGCTGGGCTTTGATTTTCGAAATCAAAGAGATCCTCTAGAGAAATCTAACCAGGTCTGTCACATGCCAGACCCTGAGCACAGGCAGCACACGTCACAAGCTGACTCCCATCACTACAGGTGCTCACACGGATGCTGCAGTCATGCAAATGCAGGCACAGGCACGCAATTACAGACAGACACACGCCGCTAATACAGCCCCTGGCTTGACTCGGTGATCAGGAAGGAAGTCTTTCAATGTTCCTATACAGGGACTGGAGCTCAGGAAATTAAAACTTATCTCCAGAGTCGCTTCCCTGCGCAGGAATGTTCCCCCTTCCACAGCTTAAGAATCTAATTCGTTTTCCATTTCAACTCTCTTCCCTCTCCTCCAGTCCACGGGCAGTCATTACAAGATGCTCTGAGCACTCGCTCCTTTCGAAAACACTAAATCTGACCTTTTTTTAATGTAAAAAAAAAAAGATAGGACTGATGGACAAGCACAAGGCCTTGTGTGCGGACTGAAGTTATTTACAGTGCAAAGTTGTGGTTTGCAGTGGGTTATTTGCAAAGGATGAGAGTCCTAAATTAAAAGATTTTTCAAAACAGCAAGCCCGTGATTGGACACGGATCTAATTAATTTGCATTTCAGGAAGAAATGATCAGCCTGTAATTGCAGAACTTTAAACAAGAGACAACTGTGAGAGAAAGAGTCAATAAGTTTTCCTTGTATGCAATGTATATACATCCTTTCCCTTGTATACATCCTCTGATAAAGTGAGAGTTTTTTCCCCCAACTCACCTAAAATACCCTGTTTGCATATAAATTCCCTAATTTTTGTTCTGACCTTAACAATAATCTTCTCACAGTATTTCTGACTGCAGTTGTGTGAGTGGAAAACTATGCAATATCATCAGCTGCTAAATGAATTTGTCCTACAGTCATGGGGTGTGAGGGACCAAAACCAAAAAAACCCACAAACCCCGTGTTCGGTTTTTGTTAACTAAACTCATCTAGTCCAGTTTCACTTGTACTTTTTCGTATGAACAGTCTGGTACATATTTAAGCAGCCAGCAGCATCTGCAAGATCTTTACAAAGAGTATTTTCTGACCAAACACGGTATTATTTCTTGTCAATGTTTAATACTTTAATACACTCATGAAATACACCTCTCCCTTCCCTACAAACTAGACACTGACACTAAGCAGCCTCTGAAAAGCAAAACAAAACAAACACGCAAAGTCTTCTCTTGGCTAAGACTCAGAATACAGAATTTAAATAGGAAACAGGGCAATTCAGTGTCTCTATCCCTTAGATAACAGACCCTAGTTCATGGCTGAAATGGCACAATCTCTGGGCAGATAGAGCTGTACAGCCCAGGCTGAATTCAGCTTCAACCAACACTGTATTTTTTTTATTTCATATATTCACAAACAAGCAATTCTAAAGAAAATCTAAACCCTTCACTTCAAACTGTACAACAAAAGGCAACTAAAGGTCAACAGCATGTCACTGCTGATATGGGAATATTAAAGAGAAAGTTTATTCTAAATAAGCATTATCCTGTCTTCCTGAGTGCTTTTAGACCAAGAAAATGTGTAGCCCAAAATCTCACACGAAATCCCCACCTTGAAGAATCCTGTTATTTTCTGACATACCCTACCCAGAACCAAGCAAAACGGTTCTCATGCAGTGAAATGTTGGCCACATTAAAGCCTGTGGCAAAAATCCAACTGACTTCAAGGGTCCCGGGTCTCACCCAGAGTGTCTGGTAAAAATGTCAGAACATTCCCCTTTACAAATCGAAAAAAAATTCACTTCCAGCAGAAACCTGACAGTAGCCAGCAAAACAACAACAACAAAAAAACAACCACACTTTGACAGCAGAGTAGATTTTATTTTAGCCAAGTTTGAATCAAAAATTCAGGCCAGCTCTTATTTTTCACATAAACTGGTTGCCTTTTCCTTCAATTTATTATCTCCATACATGCCACCATACAGCATATGGTCCTTTATGCTCCCAAGCATGAAAGTCTGGTGTGCCTGTGGCCACCTGTTACAGATTTTCCATTATGAGAAAAAGAACAGGAACCAAAAATAAAGAGTAACTACACTGAAGAAACACTATATGACCCTATCCTGAGAAAAAGGCTGTCATTTGACATAAGCTTCTGAGAAGGAATTCCAGCAACAAACTCGAGGCAAATCCTCAGACAGTCCTCCATTTGTGGAGCTGTCTGCCAAGCAGGCTCCTATTGATAACACAGAAAGTATTCAAGGAAGAAGACAATTCCAAGCAATCAGGGCACTGAATGCTGGGACTGAAAGATGTATTTATGGCACTGCCCTAAAAACATGAAACATCTTCTACCCACACAAATGAGCAAGGTGAGAGCTTGTTTCCAGCTGAGCCACTGGATTTGTAGCAGTAGAGCCTGGAGGTCTTGCTACGCTCTGCTGATGAAAGGAAATGGCGAGAAAAGAATGAATTTATACATCTTCTGCTGTACATGTAAACAGAGATGTACCCTTAAAGTTTAAAGGTCTAATTTTATGTAGCTAGAGGAAGAGCAAATAGAATTTGGTCCCAGTCAGAATGACAGAGTGAAGCAAATCAAACTTTTTATATCAGTGATGTCTCCTGGGATTGAACCAAACAAAACCAACCAGCAAAACCTCACACACAGGGCAAGACCTAACCCAGGTTTTACATCCTGTAAATCTGAGAGTAAGTGAGTTATATAGGTTATATAGATTTCAGAAAAGTTAGTAGAGCAAACAGCAAAGGAATAGCCTTGAGAAAGAAGCCGAACTGCAAAAATTGGATGTGAAGCCATGTTCTGCTGTTATCTGTAGACTGCCATGCAGCACAAGCAGTATGAGTCCACCCTCAAAAGTTGTGAGCCCATGATGCAAAGAACTTCACTGAAAAAACAAGTATGTGACTGGGGTTTAGCCACAGCCAGCTGACACAGCATCAAATGTGACCTGTCCTTGTCTGCAACTCTGTCATTTTGGAAGGAAGAGCCAAGTTAGTGACCTAAATTGCTAATGAAGACAAGCCCTTATCTGGACAAAGTCTGTCTACATCACCGCCAGCAGAAAGTCTGACTTGAGCATATCACAACTCCTTATGCAAGACTTGATTTAGCAAGGACGGTGTTGGCTTAGACGCTGGCTTGCCTCTACATACCATGGAGAAATTCCAAAACTACCACTTACTTTAACTTCCCATGTCAAAGGTCTCGAGCTGGTGTGTCCGTGAGCCACGGTGAGTCCCACCTGAGCCTCAGCCCTGCAGCTTGCTGTGCCTGGCCTGACGTGACAGGACAAGCCGTCCCCGTGTGCCGGGAATACAACGGGATTCTGCTCCAATTACGTGTTCCCAAAGCCTCTCCGAATCCCGTTACACCCATTCCTCACCCAGCCCCTAGGAAAGCCAAAGCTCACTCCTACAGCTGCACAGCCCCTCAGGAAAGTGGACGGCAAAGAGCATTTCAATTTCACCAGACTGCAGGGTTTTACCCTCACGCCTGCACAGCTCCCCACCAGACACAGAAACACGTTCGTATCCTAACACCGGCACACACTCACTCCGTCTTTTGGCAAAGGAGTACGGAAATCCCGATTTATCTGTAAAATTAGAGCCACACCCCATTTTCATCAGTTCATTCTGGCACCATATGAGCATGTATATATCCATGTTTCGCTTACTTCCCTCCAGCAAATACCCTGGACTTGAGCAATCTCAAGGATCTAAGGTGCTAAGCCTCCACTCCCATTAACATGCAAGAGGAATTCAGGCTTCAGTCCATTAAGAGCTTTAAAAAGAAAAGAATCCCATCTAAATTAATTTGCCATCAAGTTCTTTCCTGGCTAAGGACTGGTGAAAGCCACGTTTCCAGAAATTCTGCTTTTCTGTGCAAGGCAAAGACCAATTCTGTGCTGGTTTTAAGGGAGGAAAAAATACAGACACAGAAATGCGGGAATAATTTTAGGGTGGGGAAACTTTAAAAAGGCATGATGGACCACCCCCTAAAAACACACCACCACTTTGGCACAACCCAGGTGCACACTAGTCCATCATTTTAAAGCAGTTTGAGATTTTCCATTAAAAAAAAAAATAAAGGAGGAGACAACCATTTGAACCCCCTTCCTCTTGCTGCAGTCACTGCCCCTGACCCACAGAAACACGATGGGCTTGGCTCTCCAGAGAGACCTCGGGGCCCAGAACTTGAGCCTGCAATGGCAGCTCCACAGCTAAAGAGCTGCTTGGCTCTTTAAAGCACACAGAACTAATGTCCAAAGCTGGCATAACAATTACACTTTTGAGATGGCTTTGCTACAAATACCTGTGGAGATGCACAGGCTTTAGTTAGAGTAACACACCTACATCTCCTTGCCCCGAGAAGAAAAGGAAAGCCAACAGCAGCACAAGCATGGAAGAGCTTTCTCTCTCAGAAGACAAACTGAAAGACACCAGTGTAGTACAATACCACTGAAAAATGCCTTGGTGGAGTCCTCGGATATTTTAAGGGTGAGCTCCATTTTATCATCTCCAATGCAGAGACTTATTTTTAAGATATCCCACTAATTCATCTTCCTTCAGTGTTATTTTTAAACCACAGTTTTAATTCCAGCAAAGAGGAACATTCTTTAAAATGGTCATCATCCTCACAAAGAGTGCAGGAGGGTTTTACATGTTGAACACATGTGTAAGAACCAAAAACCTGGCAACAGTGTCTTCATCTTTCTTTCTTACGCTCTCTACCAGTTGGTTAAACATCCCTGACAGGACAATTCTGAAGGAACAGAGACTTGCAAAATGTCATTCGTTACCCAAACAATAAATCTTTCCACTATGACTGCAGATGCATGAGGAGTTCATTCTATGTTTACTTTTTTTTTTTAATTTAGAAAACACTGGATTCAGAGAGAATACATAAACCACTCTAAAGTTAGCAGCTGTTAGAATTAGAGGGTGTGACACTTTCTCCAGCAACAACAGCTCGGCTTTTCAGCCTGGCATCTAACAGGCTTGTGAGGACCCTTCAGCTCCGAGTGTGTGCACAGGAAAACCAGTGCAACGAGGATTAATTAAACTAAATTGTCAATAACGTGTAGGATAGCCATGTTTAGAAAGCTTTTAGGTGGAACCGTAATATCTGGTGCCAGCCAAGACTCATGAGCTGTATGGGCTCATCAGGGCTATCTATGTTTTTTGCCCTGCTTATCTACGCCTACTTTTAAACAGCATAATCCACAAGAACTCAGTTTGTTTAAAATGAAATTTCAAGAAACTTCATTGTCCATTAGGGTGCCTCTGGGACATTTTATATATGGCCCTGCTTTTGGATGAGGAAGAAATTTCATACCTCTGCTTAAAAATAAAAAGCACTTGAACTTGACATGATCATTTAATAGACTTCCCCATACTACGTGTTCTACAGATCTGGAAGAGAAATACAGACAACCACTTCCAGAGTTTAATGTCAGAAAGTTCAGCAAAGTTTCAATCGCACTTTTCTACTTCTAGGTCTCTCAGTCATAGAATCAGGCTATTAGTGATTATTTATTTATTTTCCCTCCAAATCACACAGGCTATGAACTGGAGCTCCAGATATCCAAAGACAAACTTCAAAAGTAAAATTAATGAATAGATGGAAGGTTCTGCAAGCTGTGACCTAGCTTAGAGAAGAAATAATAGCGAAGGCTCTCTGCAAGAGGCAGAGCTCACAAGTTTTCCAGAGCTCACGTTTAGACTGAACAACATGAGCAACCTGGACAAGTTCACTGGGGTATCATTTCTGCAAACGGGCTCTGTCTCCCAACAATAAGGAAAAAAACAGCAACATACGACAGGAATTTTAATGTTTTAGCCCATACTCGTGTCTCCCAGGCAAGCTGATACTAGGGGTCACTTCCCATGTACGGAGAAAACAATCTTCATGGATAATAATGATAAAACCTTATGGAATGCAGCAACAACCAAAAAATGTATTCTCAGATGACTACATTAGGGCCAAGTCAATATTAGTCCCACTTCACCCACGCACTGCATAGTCTAAAAATGCTGTCAGCCTGATAAGAATTTCCTGATTCACTTAAAAAAAAAAAATACATCTGATCACCAAATTCAGCTGGAAAACTCGCCGCAGACGACGATCTTCCAGGAGTGCCGGGGAGAGTGGCGCGGTGCGTCCGCGGGGAGCAGCGCGGGTGCCCTCCCGCCGGCGGGCGGAGGTTCCGCCCGTGTGCGCGCCCGCGGACCGGACCGGACCGCGCGGGGCCAAGGCGCCGCTCCGCGCCGGCAAACGGGGCGGGCGGGGGGAGTCGCCAAGTAAGGAACGACGGCGGACAGAAGCGGGAGAGAACTAAGGAAATAACTTTTTCCTCCTGCCCCACTCCAGCCCAGCAAGCCGAGATCGACCCGCCAAATACAAGAAACTGGGGGAAAATCTCTTTTTTTTCTTGTTAGGAAAGGTCTTACCA
>VYXC01002296.1:110804-161817 GCA_013397175.1 Platysteira castanea
GGCGCCGGGAGGGCGGGGACGGCACCGCGCCCCGCCCGCCCGCCCGGTCCGCGGGCGCGCAGCACCTGCCCAGCCCCGCCCGCCGCTCCGAGCGCCCCGCGGGTGACATTTATTGGCTCTCGGAGCGCTGTCGCCTCCGCTCCCGGCTGCCAGCGGGAAGCGCCCCGGTGCCGCTCTGCGCTCCGTGAGGAGCTCGGGGCAGCCCAGCCTAAGCGGCGAGGGCTCCCTGGAGTAGGTGTCACCTGTATCGGGCACGCTTCAGCTCGCCAGGGATTTATTCTGGAAATTCATCTGGGAGGAAGGAGGAACCTACGTGTTTCATAGGAGGATGGATGCTTGTTGGATGCAGCCTAAACTAGCCTGAAATCTCTCTTCCCCCCCACACTTGGTCCATAATGCTTAAAGAGAAAATTAAGTGTACTTCCCTACTTGAAAAAACATATGGAAAACCAGGATCTGGTTGTAATGACTTCAGTTGTATTCAGATATATTCCTGGCCTACCTCTGCATGCACATTTCTGCCAGCAAGCTGCCCTACTGCAGTGCCACGCTTGGAGGCTTTCGATACCATTCCTCACATGGAAAAGACTATGCCTTGTTAGCATTATCCCAGCTTATGAGCCTAGGAAGGACTTACACTTGTTTGCTCTTGTGTTCTTCTCATCGGGTCTAAAGTGAATTATTTGAAGTTCCTTTTTTCACAAAATTTGTTTTGAAGTTTACCTACATTTAATAGGGGCCAGGAATTGAAGCCTTCAACCAAAAATTCTAAATTTATACTCTCCCTCTTTTTGTGTATATATATACACACAAACGCACACACATCTCCTTGGCCAGAACAGTTAGATGAATACGCAAGGTGAAAATAGCTCTTTCTGACCCCAGTAGGATTCCGTTTGTAAAAAGCATTTCTCCAAAACATTCAACTGCAATACTGCGAACAAAGATGCAATTTCCTGCAGACATGTTTAGCTTCTTTTTTTTTCTTTTTTTTTTCCTAAGTTTTGTGCATACAGATTTTAAGGCAGCTATTTGCTTTTTAACTAGCACTCTGATAACCTGTTTCTGTTGCATTTTGTAGATCTATGTGGATGGATTCCAGCTGAGGCACTCACCTTTGCAGTCACTCCGAAGTTTCTGCAAGGGTACAATGCACTTGCGTATACCATATGTGTGGGGTTCCTGATCGGTTTCTTTGTCAAAACAGAAAATCCAAGTGCTGATTGCTATCTACAGATCCCTGCTTGATCTGCGCCCTATTAATTTTAGAAACCTCTTTTCCCTCATTTCCTGCTGCAGCAAGCCCAAGGCAGGACATCACCCCGCCAGCGGCGCTTGCGGCAGCCGGGGGCCGCGGGCCGGCAATACCAAGCACCACCTTCTGAAGTTCGCTGTTCCTGGCCACGAGCCTGCTCCTGACCTGGAGGGCTTTACCGCAAGCACATGGCCAGGCTGCCTCCAGGCATTCCTCTGGCCGCCCCGTCTCCTGGCAGCCGGCCTCCTCGCCTCTGGACGGCTGGCTGCTATCCACCCTCGCAGAGCCTTCCCCGGGAAGCTTGTGCCGCTTGCCGCAGAGGGTTGGGAAACGCTTTCCCTGGTTTAGGGGAGACCTGGTTTAGGGTTGTTGAGCACCGTTCTGTCTGAGGTGAAGCGTTTTCAGATGCAATGACAGCAAGGCCTGGTGTTGGTTTATAAAAAACGACACCTGAAAAAGCCAGGAGAAAACCCTCCTACACTTAATAGCAGTGAGAAAACAAGCCTGTAAAATCACGAATAGAAACAAATTCTTTCGATACCAATTGATCATTTTTAGGAGAAAATCTGGTATCGGTCCTTAAAGCAGAACAGACCAAAATAGAAAATGATTTATCGTTTATTATGTTAATGTGACACACTGAAGTGGGAGTACATTAGTGATCATTTTTCACCCAAGTACATGAGGCATTTGCAAGAGATTTATAAATGCACTAACACAGAGATCACTGTTTTCCACAAAATGCCGAAATTCTCCAATATTAACACACATTTCTTATTACCAGATCCCGACAGAATTCCTATCAGATGCCTTCGGGCATGGTACAGTGGCATGATGCATCATGTCAAAAAGCAGATCAGGACGATTATCAGGCAGATGTTTGACATGATGCATCATGTTACTCAGCCAGTGGCAGACTGCCATTGCTCAAAAGGATTTTGACATGATACAGTGTGCCAATGCTGTAGCACAAAACCAGCATGTTCCAAAAATAGGGACAAATTCACCTCTGGCATAAGTAGAAGTAACTGCAGTGACTTCATTAGATTTGCATCTGCTTATGTCAACAGTGAGTTTGGCTTGCAATCTCAAATTTATATAAAAGAGTGGTAAGTGGCTGCATTTTCAGGTATTTTATATTGTTTTCTACTCCAGCATTCAAGCATCATGAGACAGCTGCCGTGAAACTGCCACCTTTCTCAATTCCTTTCTCTCCACCCCACAAGAAGCAGCATCAGATTTCCATTTTTAACAGTGTAACAATATCTCAGAGTACACAGAGGGCCACTCTTTTCAGAAACTTGGGAGGTTGTGAGTTTGGGAATTTCACAAGCAACAGGAATTTACAAAAAGGGAAGGCAGAGGATCTCTGCTTTCTGCCTCCATACCATTTCTCATCAGTAGCTGCAAGTGCTAGGTGCACAACAGCAGCAGAATACATTTTGAGTGGCAATTAGAGTAATAGTAAAGGAATGACAGGAAGGAGCAGCCAGGATGAAATATGAGCTCTGATAAGATTTGGAGACTTCTTAAAAGGCATTATAATTTATTGTTTTCCCCTTTCATCACTTTCGAATGAAAAGCACAGCTTGCTAATGCAGATGCATCACCCTGAAAAAAGGAGAGGAGGGGGACCAGCTAAGGTAGGACTGGTGTGAGATCTTTACAGAAGAGAAACATCCTGGCTTTCTGCCACAGTCTGTTTCTTTAGTGAGGAAAAGAACTGACTGGTTCTGTTTTAAATGAAGTTCATTCATCTTTTCTGTATGTTCTAGTTTCTTAAATCCATCAGGGTTCCTTGGGTTCTCGGACAAGCTGAACTTCGGTGATGCTAAGAGTAACCAGAAGGAATAAAGACCAGAAAATCCTCAGAAAGCACTAAGTAAATACCACCACCAAACATGACTTGGTACAGCAGCTACATGGGTTGTAACATCAAGGGAAAATGGCTTGTCTGGTACACTGGAGATCTGGAGGAGAGAGGAAGAGCATAGCAANGCTAGTTATTCCTAAAGGCGACCAAATTGGAAGATACACACGGCATCTCAAGGAAATACACACCAGGCATTACCTATGCCTTATGTATAAAGGAATAGGAAGGCTAAAAACAATTTTGGTTCACAACTAGCTGGGAATTCTCTGATGGAATGGACGATGATTTTTTTCCAAGAAGTCAACTTTGATGAAATAGCTTATTTTTTTGTGGGGAATGTTCAATCTCAAAAAAACCCCACTCTGTAAAGCAAGTTAAGTGTCTGGTGAAATCCGCCACCATGCAAATTTGTAAAGGTTTCACACCAAACTACATTGTACTGGGTAGCCCAGCTGGGAAGTTTATCTTGACCTCAGGACTCAAGGGGTGCTAGGTATGTTCCTGTAAAACTACAGTGCCATCACCACTGGGATCTACATTTCCAGCTGATCCACTGCAAGTCCCAGAAGAGCGGGAGGCAACAGAGAGCTCAAAAACTCCTGGGTTGAGCTCTGTCTTTTCCCATTCCCCAGGAAAGAAGTACAAGTTGTAGGCAGGCAGGCACTTGCTGTCATTTCTGAAGGAAAGGAATGGACACAGTCAGCCCCAAACACTTGAGGAGGGAGAGAAGGATAAGGGTTATCTCCATTCTGGAGGACAAAGCTTCTCTCTGTACATACTTACATTGCTCCAATTTGAAACACGACAGAAGTTGAAGGGTTGAGTGTTTAAAGCAAAATGTTCCATTCATACAATGCTATTTTAATTGTGAGCACAGGAGGCAGGCTTAACATTTTCCTTATACTTGTAGCCGTGCACCCTCACCACTGAGGTTTTGACCCCTCTGGAATAGAAGCAGTTCATGTGTGGCAANGGTAAGTGGCTGCATTTTCAGGTATTTTATATTGTTTTCTACTCCAGCATTCAAGCATCATGAGACAGCTGCCGTGAAACTGCCACCTTTCTCAATTCCTTCCTCTCCACCCCACAAGAAGCAGCATCAGATTTCCATTTTTAACAGTGTAACAATATCTCAGAGTACACAGAGGGCCACTCTTTTCAGAAACTTGGGAGGTTGTGAGTTTGGGAATTTCACAAGCAACAGGAATTTACAAAAAGGGAAGGCAGAGGATCTCTGCTTTCTGCCTCCATACCATTTCTCATCAGTAGCTGCAAGTGCTAGGTGCACAACAGCAGCAGAATACATTTTGAGTGGCAATTAGAGTAATAGTAAAGGAATGACAGGAAGGAGCAGCCAGGATGAAATATGAGCTCTGATAAGATTTGGAGAGTTCTTAAAAGGCATTGTAATTTATTGTTTTCCCCTTTCATCACTTTGGAATGAAAAGCACAGCTTGCTAATGCAGATGCATCACACTGACAAAAGGAGAGGAGGGGAACCAGCTAAGGTAGGACTGGTGTGAGATCTTTACAGAAGAGAAACATCCTGGCTTTCTGCCACAGTCTGTTTCTTTAGTGAGGAAAAGAACTGACTGGTTCTGTTTTAAATAAAGTTCATTCATCTTTGCTGTATGTTCTAGCTTCTTAAATCCATCAGGGTTCCTTGGGTTCTCGGACAAGCTGAACTTCGGTGATGCTAAGAGTAACCAGAAGGAATAAAGACCAGAAAATCCTCAGAAAGCACTAAGTAAATACCACCACCAAACATGACTTGGTACAGCAGCTACATGGGTTGTAACATCAAGGGAAAATGGCTTGTCTGGTACACTGGAGATCTGGAGGAGAGAGGAAGAGCATAGCAACGTGATAAAGCAATCTGCACAGGCTCTCCAAGCATTCATTCACTTGTCTGCTTTGAGATGAGCTCTACTGTTGGATTTAGAGGTGCCCACCACTTCCACAGAGCAGAAAACTTACCTAGAGGCCTAAATAAATTCTGGAAACAGCTGCAAGCATCTCAAACCTTTTGAACAATATCAGCAAGAAGTAAGAGTCTTTCCCCGCTCTTCTCACCACTATACAATTATTCCCAAATATTTCTTTGGGGAGACAGCTCTGTACAGTGAGCAGTCCCCCAGAGATTACAGCCACCAAAACAACCATTCCACTGCTGTATCCCCCCTCCTCCTTGTGTTACCCTCTGCTGGCATTCTATAAATATTTAAATCACTGGAAACCACACCCTAGCTAGCTGTGGCTGGTGTTTACAGGCAAAGTCCCTTGGCTTTGCTGTTATGGCCCGTTCAACAACCAAAAATGTAATGCGCTAGTTTTTCCTAAAGGCAACCAAATTGGAAGATACACACAGCATCCCAAGGAAATACACACCAGGCATTACCTATGCCTTATGTATAAAGGAATAGGAAGGCGAAAACCAATTTTTGTTCACAGCTAGCTGGGAATTCTCTGATGAGGTGGACGATGGTTTTTTTCAAGAAGTCAAGTTTGATGAAATAGCTTTTTTTTTTTTTTGTGGGGAATGATCAATCTTGAAAAAAACCCACTCCAGACAGCAAGTTAAGTGTCTGGTGAAATCTGCCACCACGCAAATTTGTAAAGGTTTCACACCATACTACATTGTANCACTGAGGTTTTGACCCCTCTGGAATAGAAGCAGTTCATGTGTGGCAAATACATTACCCTGAGATTTTAGGATCTCTTGATTCAAAAAGCAGCAAAGCACTGGCCAAAGTTATGATCATGTGATGCACTGTAATCTCTCCATAGAATGTGAGGATTTGGACACCTCTCTGGTCATCTCCTTCATATTTTGCAGTAAAACCAAAGCTGCAGTGCCAATTACAGCAAATATCCTTCTTCAAACCACTAACATCTTTCACATCTCATGCCTGTAATCTTCAGCAAATAGATCAAGGACTGTTATTCATTTTAATGCCTGAATGCATTATATTTATTCTTGTTATAATATGTTCTGTTACCACAGAAAATGTTTGGCTCCCAAAGAAAAAGAGGGAATTGTGTCAAAAGTCCAAATTCTTCCTTGAAATGCAAACATTTCTAATGGCTTTAATGGAAGATATGCACTGGAATCCCAGGGCACAATCTGGCACTACAATCCTCCATCTGAACTGGAATTTTTCACCATGTCTTTTTCATAATCTATTATTAAGCATGTTTCCATCCCAGCAGTTGAAATTTGGGGCCCTGTTGCATGAGAGGGAAGTGCAAAGCAGCTGGGAAGTAAAAGAAGCAGAAAATGGATTGAAACCCTCATATGCTGGACGATGCTGTTCTCTTCCACCCTTCTCCTCAAAGGGAAAAAAAACCACATTGGGGTGATCCCACAAACTCCCAGCTGGAGCAGCAGCAGCATCTGACCCAGTGCAGGGCAGCTTCAGTGCTGTTCCCAGTCACCCCGAGGGTTTCTTTGGTCCCTCACTGGCCTCAGATTGAGCACAGATTCCCTCCTTGCTTCCTCTGTGAAGCTCTCAGGCTGCAGCAAAAGTGCTGAATGTGGAGCGACAGAGGGTGAAGCCCAGCAGCTCCTGGCAGGAGTGAAAAGCCTGGAAGAACGGGTTTGCTTGTCCTGTAGCCCTGGTGACCCGTTCGTGAGCACTGACTGACACCTGGCTCTGACACCAGCCCTGTTGTCAGTGTAGCCACTCAGAGAATATCCCAGCAAATCCTGCAGGCTTTGGCACAGCCCCTGTAGCTGTGGAATGATGCATACGGACACTTCTTGGATGAATTAGCCAGAATATGATACAGAGTGTCTGCCAGTTTCATGCATGTGTGTCTAAATGGTTAACAGGACAGAGACACCAGCACAAACTAAGACTAATACACTGAAATAATGATCATTTTGATCCTGGATTAATTATTTGTTTGAAAAAAAAAATCCACAGTCTTAAAAATTTGCTCCCCTCTGCTCAAGTGATGCTTAAATGTCCTACAACCATCCCTGCTGGCACAGATAACATCCTGTCTTGCATTCAGACATTGCAGTCTTCAGGAGAACAGGAGTGATCTTGCATTCCTGCTTCACCCTCAGACCAATATCACACTCCAACAGTTTTGTCACCAAACATTCAAAGTCTGTCTTTCCTGGGTAACTTCTCATGAAACAAAGGAATTGCAGTACTGTGTCCAGTTGAGCTGCATTCACTTTGCTTCCTCCTCCTTCCCCTTTGCTTGACATAAGTTATCTCAATAATATTCCAGCTAATAACACTTCTTGTGGTTTATTGGGTGAGAATAGTGACTATAGGAACATTAGATGAGCACTCTGGCTTGCAGAAACAGGGCAGTGTGAACCCTTTCTTTGGTTTACAGGACAGAAAGCATTTACTACGAGGAACACTGCCATGTTTTTAATACCACATACCATTTCCCAACTCTAAATAAATATATGTTAAATGGAAGTGAAAAGTTGGTTTGCTGCAGTTTCATAAATGCCTTTAAAAATTTAACAATTGCTTGGAGGTTTGTTGTGGGTTTTTTGGTGCAGTTTTTTTACTCCTTTTGCCAAGGGTATATATTAGAGTAATAATATAATTCACTTCTATACTAGATTATTATAGTAATCAAAACTGTCAGCATTTTCCAGTTTCTTTTCATATTACTCTTTGCTGTCATTATCATAGGCTTCTCATTAGCTTTCCTTTGCTCATCAAAAGGACTTGTGTGCCTGGTGAAGGGAATGGCTGAAAAAATACATCTGCATTATTAGTGATCTCTTGGTAAATAAAATGCAGCCATTAATAACACTTACCCAGCTCTTCTCAGTTCTCTGTGACTTCGCTCCTTTCCCATCACAGTGGGAAAGCAAGTAATTAATTCCTAGTGAAATAGTATGTGGCATAGTAAAAATGTGTAAAATATTTATATATGATTGCACTCATTCTCACAATGACCATGGTGAGTTATCACCACTCTTTCTCTCAGAGCTGGAGATACAGAGGCTGTGGGCTTAATCAGCTCAAATCATGGCCAGAACTTTTGTCATTTGGGCGTGGGCTTCAGTCATGCAACTTGTTTAGCCTCTTGTAGGGAGCAAGATTCATTGTCATGATTATTTCCCACTCTCTGGGTATCTCTGTGCTTAGGATGTGATTGCCTTGACCAAAAAAAAAAAAAAAAACAAAAAAAAAAAAAAAAAAAAAGAGGAGGTCTTTAAGTGAGCAAAACCAGCATCCTGAAACTGGAAAAACGAGCTCAGAAAGGAAGATATTGCTCCCGGTGATGATTTGTCCCTTCCCAGAAAGCCAGAGGAGGTGGGAAATGCAGGAGAATTTTGCTTGCACAAAAGCCAACGCACACTACTGAACAGAGATAATATTCCCAAAATCAGGGATAAGAGAGCTGCAGGTTAAGCTCCATCTTCCTTTTCCATAATGGAATTTTCTCACCGGTTAAACAGTCCTTACCCCTTTCACACACATTAACACCTAGAAGAAACTCTGTGCCTCTGTCTTAAAAGTACAGCCAGCAGTGTTCTGGAGGAGATGGGTCCAGTGCAGCAGTACTCAGTGTTCTACTTCATCAATGTAAACTTTTGTAAAAAAAAAAGGAATATATTAAACTCTTTCTTCTAAACTCATCTTTCATATTTCTAAGTGAGACAGAGAATTATCACCTCTGGAAAGGTGATGACATTTGAGCCAACAGAACAAACAGGCTAAGAGCTCTGGAATAGCCCCTGTAGCTCAGCATGAATAAAATACGTAATTCTCCAAGTGTATCAGTACCACAGCTCACATAAACACCATCAGTTTTTGGTGAAAGTTTGAGGGTTTGGGGTTTTTTTTTTAAAGCCTGCTGCAACAGAGAAATAGGAAGTGGTTAACACCACTAAGACTAAACCCAGGCATTTCAATGCCACATGACAATTTTAGAGATATCTTTACAATTTTGGTAGAGCTTACTGGGGAGTCTCTTTGCAGCCTCAATTCCCTTATTTTAAAGAAGTACTAATTGCCTTCCAAATTAGAGAAGGCTGCACCACTGGAGAATCATAGCACGGCTTGGGTTGGAAGGGACCTTGAAGATCTCCCACCCCTCTGCCACAGGAGGGAAACTCCTCCTAGACCAGGTTGCTCAAGGCCTCATCCAAACTGGCCTTGAACCCCGGCACGTTCTCTCCCTGTAAGCAGCTTATTCTTTGCAGGCCTCTCCCAGAGATACCAAACACCAACTTATTTGCTTCCTATTGCTCTCAATCCCAGCCCAAAAAGCGACCAGTAAAGAGAAGTTGCTCACCTGTTCTTGAAATTCTTGCAGAGAAGAGCCCTGTGGGAAGGATACACGGGCAGCAGTGGAGGAGAATTTCGTCTCCCGGGACAGGGAGCACAGCAACACCCCTTCCAAAAGCATTTTCCTTGGAAGGGGAATAGGAGCCTGTTTGTCTCCTCTGTCCTTACACCTAAGCCCTGGGGTCCAAGTGTGCTGCTGTAACTCCAAGCTAGAGGTGGCAAAGCCCTTTCACTCTGACTAAAGGCAGCTATTTCTTCCCCCAATGGCATCTGCATATTCCCAATCAGGGAACGCTTTAATAAGCTGCAGCATCTGAGAAAGGTGGGCTGCTGGGTCCTAATTAAACAGCGACTGACATATCGCTTTTCAAACCAAACATCCAGCTGGGATGCTCAGGGTAGCACTCCTGGTTTGTAAACAGCAGCACAGAGCAGCCCTGTGCCCTTCTGCCACGAAACACTGCAGAGGCTCCCTGCGCCCTTGTAACAAATGATCTAATGATTCTCAGGAGGAGGAAACAAGGCTGATTTGTAGCTCTCTTCAAGAGGCTGAGCCAGTTAAGCAAGACTTCTTAATTGCCTGCTCTTTATTATTTAATGCATAAGTTTTTTTAAAAAAAGAAAATCCTTAGGGCCAGATCCCAAAAAGGTATTGAGGTATCCAAGCCAGGCAGAAGTCAGCTGCGAGTATGAACAGTGATACTAAAAACTTCTGCTCAGCTGCTGCCCAGCTCGGAAGGCTCTTAAACCTGAGTAGGTACCTATTTCAATTTTAAAATTCTCCAGGTGCCCAGCATTCAGCTCCTGCCCATGCCAAGAAACACTTGGTTCCTGACAGTGCAGAGGAAGCTCGTGTCGGCCCAGTGCTGAGACCCTTGAGAGTCAGGAGAAGCTCAAGAGGTTTCAGTGCCAATGAACACTCACCTGGTGGACAGAAATACCTGAAAACCTACCTGTATCTCTTGAATGGGTTATAATTATAATTTAATTATAATTATAAGTTACAACGTGGCCAGCAGACAGGCCTGCTCAAAGACACCTCACAGATCCAGCAGGTACATGAAGGAGAGCAAAGCACCAGAGAGGCAATCCCAGTGTTCTCAGAAACACTCAGAGCTGCAAGCTATTAAGGACAAACGAGCCATGTACGTCACCTGCAGCAAGGCAAGAAACATGGTTTTAAAACACTGCAGCTTCCCTCTTCAGACTGAACTGTAGGAAAATGGATCCTTTAAATGAGTTGGACTGAAGTCAGACTGACACTAAAGTTCATCAGCTGTGGGGTCTGGAAACAGTGGGGCAGCCCCTGTAGCCTTGGCCCACTCAGACTCCTGCCAGGAACGTGGAGGGAGAGACAGGAATGAGGGCAGAAACACTTTGTCCCCTCTTCTCACATATCCCATCAGTGGTTCTATGCACAGACCACTTGAAAAATCTCGCTTTCCCGAAGAATGGCATTTTTGCTGTGCAGTTTAGATATCACCATTTTGAAAAAAGTTTGTTGTTCTCTTTTGTTGCACATAATCTTATTCTCTGATATCTGTTTGAGAGGGATGCGGCTCGCTCAGGAGAGCCTTTGGGACTGTGTTCTGTGTACAACAACATCTAATAAGATTTATTGCCATATTTCCTTGCTTTGCTGTGAATTCAGGTACTGCACTAATGGAACAATGAGATAGACCCTTGACTTGGTAAATACAGAATCAGAAGAAAAAAAGGCTTATGTAAGAGCCTACAAAAACAAGACAGTTCAGAACTCAGGCAGCTGCTCTATTCTTGATTCCTCCCATTGTGCCTCAGGATGGAGAGACGTCAGCCAGCCAGATCTCTTACATGCATTGTTTTATTCTGTGAAGTTTGGGCATAACAGAAACAATGGCAAAGATATGAAATGGTAATGTTAACTTTTCTGTTCATCTTCTGACACACTTCAAATCACTTCATGTGGCATTGCACTCCTAAGAGATTTGATTACTTTTAAAATTAATACTGTGTAAGGAAAAAAATGTCCCTTACGCCTGTTTCAGTATTTATAAAGGTAATTTCTCTGTTTGCAGAATATTTAATATCTCAGCAGAGATATTCCCCTTGTTGTGAATCACATCTGTAGAGCTGAACAATACAAAAACCAGTCTTAGGTTCCAGGAGTTGTTTGGATCTATGTCTCACTTGCCGTCATGGTCAGTGCCTGGAGATGACTCCTGGACAATGGAAATGCTAATGCTCCACACTGGAAAGTGGTTGGAAACAAAGCCTTTGTGGCATGAGGTTTCTGCCTCCTCAGAGTGAGGGCATAGCTCCCACAGCTCTAGAATGAAGAGGACACAAATCTCTAGAGAAGACAGAATTTTCTGCAGATAAAAAGGTGAAAGGCTCCACCAGAGTCCGGGCAAATGTCAATAATGATTCCATCAGATATGAGAAATTGTTTTCTCAAGAACATTCACAGAGACAAGTACAGCTATTTTAGTAATTGAACCAACTCTTTCCCTTCCCACCTTCACCTTTTTAAAGAGAATGTAAACATCACCATGGACAGCTGGAAGTTGCTCAGACATTATTGTCATTTTTTACATTTCTGTATACAAGGAATAGAATTTATGTTCTATGAATACTAGTGTGAATTTCAATAATTTATATTTTTAAGGTGCTAAGGAGAATGAAGTTGTTCCATTCATTCATGGTTTCCTCTCTCAGAAAAATAAGAAATCTGAGTGCACATGGTGAATTTTAAATTAGTCAAATCAGAAAGTTAATCCATTGCATACAGTTAAGCACCGAAACACGACATGTCACTTACCAACTGTTTTAATGTTAGGCTTTTGAAATGTCCAAATGACAACTTGAGTGGGTTTTATGGAATTTCTCTGTTTTTAGAGCAGCCTTAGAAGGCTATTAGATTTAAAATTTGTTGAGAGCAGTAAGTATTTTTCATAGAGAATTGCCAAGCTGGAAACCCTGTAGCTTCTGGGTAGAGATTCCCATTTCAGAGGAAGGTCCTTGCTCTAGCAAGAGTGCAAGATACCACAAGAGGAAAATGTCTTGTCCAATGGCAAACATCAGTTTTAAAAAGAAGTGAACGGTTGGGAATGCTTCTCTGCTCATTCTGCAGAGTGTTAGGGACAGCACAGCTCACTGGGTGAGTGTGTCTGGGAAAACACAATAAAGATGCTCTCACACCTGCCAGGTTCAGCAGAAAGGAGGGAAAAGGTCACTTTATTTACATATGTCACATTCTTATACAATTCTCAACTCCACAAGAACATGTCACTTCCTTCTTAATTCCACTGGAGAAAAAAGATGCTCATCAAAGTTCTCTTATCACGAAAGGAATGAAAAACAGAAAATACCGTTAAGTAAACATTGGCTATTATTTACATGAAACTGTGTGAGAAAGAATTCCGACTCCAAGGTTAAAACAGAAGGCTCTAGCAAAAACCAGGGCAAGATTCGAGCAATGAGCCTGGTGCGGGCACTTGAAGGAGAAAACCCGCACAGCCGGACGCTCAGCGCTCAGGGGCCATCCCAGCAGGACTCACAAACACTCTCCAGTTACACAGTGGCTACTGCCCTCGTGTTAAACAACTGAAGTGAGTGAGATTCAAAACGTGTTGGCTGGGATTCAAAAAAGTGGATCAGTTCAGTCAGACAGCACCCGTGGAGAGAGGCTCCAGGGAGATGACTGCAGCACATGCACATCAACAGTGCAACCTTTCCAGGCTGACATGAGGGGAGGATGTGGAATGCAGCAGGATTCCCATTTCTGGCAGTCCAGCACTTTGGTTTGGTACTGCAATACACTTTTGGATGGCTTCAAAACCATGTGGCATTTTCAAGTGGGTTTTGTAATTTGTTTCTTGTTCTCTGACCCATGTTTAATTCCATGGAATATTGTAGGTAACCTGATGAGGGACTTAGGATGCTCTGAATTATTCACCATAAATAAAATTGATATAGAGCTGTCTGTTAATCATACTAATTCAAGCTTTTACCTCTCTGTTTCACAGGGCACCTATTTTTAAATACAGCTCAGGTACACCGTGCAATTACACATGACAGTTGTGCATCTCCTAGGCAGCAAGATGTAGTGCACACAAGTAAGAGGATTCATGTCAGTCTCTCAGGAGTCTTTCCTGGTGTGATGTGTTCTAAAACAAATGGAGAGGGAATGCAGAACTGTGCCTTTAATTCATTTATTTGGTTTAGGTCTCTCAGGCAATGATCAATCATTCTTCTCCAGAACTTCCACTCGTTTTCTGGTGGTAAATTTATCAGCCATAGCCCAGATTTTGAACTTGAAAGACATAGGTTAGAATCTGCGGAAGAAAAGTGAGCATATGAGTCTGTCAATAACAGGCTTACTAAGAAAAGCAGTCCATCCGAGAAACTCTCTTGCAGGCTCCAAGAATTTGCAAATAAACCCATCTCCTTTAAGAGAATTAAATCCCGTTTTTGCTTACAGACAGTACATATTGGATTTGGCTGCTGTGATACCAATTTGTGTCCTGCAGATGGACATCATCGGCAAGAAGCTGAAAGGTTTGAGTCTGCACAGGTCTCTGGGCACAATAAAAGCCCCAAACAGGCCACCTTACCTTCTGGGTAACACCTAACAGAGACCTGAGCACTGACAGCTGGCTACGATCATCCCCACTGATGGCCTGACCTGTCCATTCCCAGTGCCTCAGCAAACACGAGCTTTGACTGGACTGTTTCTGGAAGGTTACCCACGAGGAAAGAGCTGTGGGTTATTTTCTCCGCTTTTTAGTAAGGCACTATTTTTGGTCTATTGTAACCAAAGCTCACAAATGGGTGGACTTCTAAATCGTAACTTCAAATCAACCTTAAAAAATTTTAAGATTGAGCCCACCAGAATTCTTTATCAGATTTCTGAGGGCTTCTGAGCCTTTGGGTTCATTCTGGTTTGAGCTTTTTTGGGGTTGGATTATTTGGAAAACATCGTTCTGATGTTTCCTCAGTAACTGTGAGAACAAAATTTCATTTGCATTTTAAATGAAAAAGTAAGAAATGTAAAAAAATAATAATCACACGACTCAAAGAATAGATGTGTAAACCCAGCAAATATTGTGTGATTTGAAACAATAATGAAAATTTTCGGTAAAACTAGTAGGAGCAAGTTTTCTTCTCCTCATGTTTGAGGTTCATACTTGGCATTATACACTCAGGCTCTTTGGTAAATATATGGGAACGCAGAGCCCTGCTTGAATTATGTTTCTAAACTAAGGGTTGAGCTATAAAAGTCCCTTTTGTGTAACGTGCAAGATAAGCTTAGCTTTGTCAGAGTCTGAATGCCATCTGATTTCAAAAACAGAACTAAACTCACCAGTGGATTTCTCCAAGAAATCCTGGAATACTCTGAACCTCTGAAAGTGGCATTTTGCAACAGCAGCATGGAAATGCAGGCCAGGCTAGAAGTAAGAACAAATTATTAATAAAATAACGCGTAGAAAACTGCAGGATCAGAGAGGTGACAAATTCACCTTCATGAGATCAACCAGCAGTTTCTTACACAGCTACTACTTCCACTTTCAGGATTAGGTTCTGGTTTGAACACCCTGTTAGTGAACACTACAGAGCATCCATCACTGACTGCAGAAGTCATTGTTCCTAGCAAGGCTGGCCAAGCAGCTGCTCAGCCCACCTCTGGCTCAGCCAGCAGGCTGGGAAAAGAATATGATGCCTGTGTGGGGACACTTGCTGGTTTTTGTGTGACAAAATTCATAATCCTGAGGATCATGGGACAATTCATTAATGGACCACTCTGCATTTAGCATGGTTTTCAAAAAAAGCAAAGAAGGAGCTTTAATAAAAGGTCGTTTTTTTTCTTGAAGAGGAAATATAAATACTATGCATGCAAAATAATGCTTCTAGACCACAGTCATGCAACCTGCTGCTTAAGTCAATAATACTCTGAAAGACAAATATACATTAAAAAATGAATTAACCTCCAGGCTGCAGAATTTTAATAAAAATAGATCTTAAATAGATAAAGGGCAAGACTTCCAAAACCCATTAAATTAAGGTGCTTTTGTATTTCCTTTTTCTTCCCGTAGCCTTACCTCAGAATAGTATTTTCATTATAATTGCATCAGCAGTTTTGTATTGTTCTTCGAAGTAAATATTTCATAACTCAAGCTAGCCATGAATAATTTTGTTTCTAAAATGAAAAATCAAAACTTGGGCTATTTTAAGTGAGTTATACGGCCACTGTTCCTCAAGGGAAATAGAAATACCACTTCTCACTGTGGTCCAGAGTCATACTGAATATGCCTTTCCATGCCTGGTGATAGGAAGTTGCTCATCATGGGAGGAGAAAATCAGATGGTGACCTTAACCCCTGGAGTTCAGTAGAGCTGTGGAGTAATTGATCCTGACTCCTCAGTCTCCCAAGGCAAACCTGCCTTTTTGTGGGAGCACAGGAACTACAAGGAACACAGAAAGGGGAACTAGTAAAGTATCCCTCTCTGAACAGCTACAGGAAACACCTGAAAATTGTCTGATTTCAGTCTTGATAAGACAGCCTGAATTGCAGGAGGAGGCAGAATTCAAAAATGAGTCAGCCTTCTTGGACACAGGTAGATAAAGTCACTTCGGTTGAAATATGTCTGAATTCCTGATAGAGCCTATCAAATGTGATCATAAAAACATCTCTTAAATATTGAAACTATGAGTAAGTTTTACTGTACATGGCAATATTTTTTTTTAAGGGGACACCTCTATTACCACACTGGGCCTTAATCAGTTGTCAGTAACATTCAGGCAAGTTTAAGAAAGCCTACTGAGGATAAGAGCAGGCACTGAAAAAAATATCTTATCTGATTAAAAGTGAGTAATAAGGACATGCCAAATTGCTGGGGAGTAGCTGCCACAGGACAGTCAGTGATATGATATCAATCAGGGGTGCAGCAGAGAAATCCACGGTGATGACTTAGTGATGGAAAGCCCAGAGAAAATCCCAAGTCTCTGCTAGGCATCCATAACGTGGATTTATAAGTACAAAATGAAATGCAAACTACCCAAGTTAGCTTAATTTTATTCAATCATGCCTTCTGTCTATTTATCTACTTTTCTTTTAAGCATATTAATCTATCATTTTCATATTCATTCTGTAACTGGAAGCAAGGTTTCTGTTGAATGATGATTTCATTAGGATATGTTCTGCCGGATAGCGATGCCTCCAGAGTTATGTACTACATTAATTCTGTCACTTCTTTTACCTTCTATTTTTATTTCACACAAATTATGGGAAAGAAAAAGAAAACAAACCCTACATGCTGATAAGAAGAGGATGCTATTTTCGTGTATTTGGCATAATTTAGATGAAAGCTGAACCTTCAAATGATACACAGTTCACAAAGTAGGACTGCTAACCACACTAACTGAATGAGGCTGTAGCTTATCAGAAAATTATTACAAAAGACAAGAATTACATTATTTAAAGTCAAAGCCAAGTAAGTCCTCACTACTTTTAGAAGCTCTTGTAAAAGTCAACTCTTTCAAAATAACCTTTGGTGCAAGCTCTACGTGCTCCTTACCACGACCCAGCCATTCCTGCAGTTAAATTAAACAGCTCTCTCCATACAAGAAAAACTATGAGACAAAGCCCATGATAAATCATGGAGTCACCAGAAAACTATGTAATAGCAACAAACTCAGTTCATCTGCCCTGATGTAGTCCTCCCATCTGAAAGGGGGTGGAAGAGGACACACTCAGTGTCAGGACTGTGCACTTAAAACATGCAGGGGCATTTATGTTGCCCCAGCATGAAGAGGCACTCGTTGTCCAAAACCAGAAGTGAATTAGACCCTACTTGTATCTCTATTCCAGCAAAGAGATTCTGCCAGTTCAGTCAGAGCAAGAATATCTGGACAATTTTCATGTAGGGACCGTTTGGACCTTGCCAACAGAGAATGTTGAATAAAATGTAGTGCATTACCTATTTCTTCCTGCCCTGCAGCCTTTCCCCCACCACGAATCCTGGGGAAAAGGCATAGTATGGGAGGGAACAGAATGGACAATTCATCACATTTCTCAATCTTTCTAGGCTTTCAGCAGCATCATCTGCTGTCATGAGTCTCCTCCAGAGAAGAGGGTTCTGACCACCTGGTTAAAGCAGCAACCATCAGGATACCACGGTGCTGAGCTAAACCCAGCTGTCCAAAAGAACCATTTCCCATTCCTGCATCAAGGACACAGAAGGCAGCTCTATACAGAAAAATAATTGGTCTTATTAAGAGAAAAAATTCGTTTGCTTTTAGATTTTTATTACCTATGGTATATTAGCTCCAATTTGAAGTAGGAAACAGAGATGATGGAATAACTAAAATTTGTTAAAGACAGGTAAAGCATTTGTGGTTTTTCTAGTAGTAGCCAGGATAACTTAGGTACTCCTAATCCTCATTTAAGGAAGTGTTTCCTCAGACTTGTGGAAACAGAACTTGTTTTTCTTTATATATTTCATGTTCTCTGGCAAAATAAGGCAAGATGATAAGACTACTAGCATAAATAATAAATTTATAATAAATAAATACATAATAAATTCAAATCAGCATCTGATGTGTTCTCTCATTTTTTAAGATATTACACTGAGTACAATACAAAAAACAAATCTATGGAACAGTCAGACACCTCATTAATAGGAATATTGTGTCAAGCCTTACTGATCAAGCACTGATAGGAAAAAGAAAACCCTATTAAAATCTTCTTCTAGCACACCAGTGGAGACTAGTCAGCAATCACAGACTGTTCTCATCAGAAGATTTCTGCTGGTGGATGGGTTGTTTAGAGGTTGGCATTAGTATTTATTTAGTGAGGCAGAGGTCAGGTAAAGGTAAATACTGAGGTGTGAGAATGAGATCTGGAACACCTCAAGTAATTTTTGTCTTTCTTACTCTAGTCATGTGAGAACACTGGGATAAAGTCCTCAGCACAGATGGGAACACATCAGCATGCTGATGATCAATGACAGAGAGAGTCAAAGAGGGGTAAGGAAAAGCCAGTGAGGAATACAAAGCAAGGGAGGTGAGAGAGTGCTCAGCTAAGCCCTGACTGTGCCAGACCTCTCCAGGCAGTTTGAAGGTGGGCTAAGGAAGCATCAAAGATGAAGGATCTTGTGCATGATAATAAGAGAANATTCCTGCAGTTAAATTAAACAGCTCTCTCCATACAAGAAAAACTATGAGACAAAGCCCATGATAAATCATGGAGTCACCAGAAAACTATGTAATAGCAACAAACTCAGTTCATCTGCCCTGATGTAGTCCTCCCATCTGAAAGGGGGTGGAAGAGGACACACTCAGTGTCAGGACTGTGCACTTAAAACATGCAGGGGCATTTATGTTGCCCCAGCATGAAGAGGCACTCGTTGTCCAAAACCAGAAGTGAATTAGACCCTACTTGTATCTCTATTCCAGCAAAGAGATTCTGCCAGTTCAGTCAGAGCAAGAATATCTGGACAATTTTCATGTAGGGACCGTTTGGACCTTGCCAACAGAGAATGTTGAATAAAATGTAGTGCATTACCTATTTCTTCCTGCCCTGCAGCCTTTCCCCCACCACGAATCCTGGGGAAAAGGCATAGTATGGGAGGGAACAGAATGGACAATTCATCACATTTCTCAATCTTTCTAGGCTTTCAGCAGCATCATCTGCTGTCACGAGTCTCCTCCAGAGAAGAGGGTTCTGACCACCTGGTTAAAGCAGCAACCATCAGGATACCACGGTGCTGAGCTAAACCCAGCTGTCCAAAAGAACCATTTCCCATTCCTGCATCAAGGACACAGAAGGCAGCTCTATACAGAAAAATAATTGGTCTTATTAAGAGAAAAAATTCGTTTGCTTTTAGATTTTTATTACCTATGGTATATTAGCTCCAATTTGAAGTAGGAAACAGAGATGATGGAATAACTAAAATTTGTTAAAGACAGGTAAAGCATTTGTGGTTTTTCTAGTAGTAGCCAGGATAACTTAGGTACTCCTAAGCCTCATTTAAGGAAGTGTTTCCTCAGACTTGTGGAAACAGAACTTGTTTTTCTTTATATATTTCATGTTCTCTGGCAAAATAAGGCAAGATGATAAGACTACTAGCATAAATAATAAATTTATAATAAATAAATACATAATAAATTCAAATCAGCATCTGATGTGTTCTCTCATTTTTTAAGATATTACACTGAGTACAATACAAAAAACAAATCTATGGAACAGTCAGACACCTCATTAATAGGAATATTGTGTCAAGCCTTACTGATCAAGCACTGATAGGAAAAAGAAAACCCTATTAAAATCTTCTTCTAGCACACCAGTGGAGACTAGTCAGCAATCACAGACTGTTCTCATCAGAAGATTTCTGCTGGTGGATGGGTTGTTTAGAGGTTGGCATTAGTATTTATTTAGTGAGGCAGAGGTCAGGTAAAGGTAAATACTGAGGTGTGAGAATGAGAGATGGAACACCTCGAGTAACATTTGTCTTTCTTACTCTAGTCATGTGAGAACACTGGGATAAAGTCCTCAGCACAGATGGGAACACATCAGCATGCTGATGATCAATGACAGAGAGAGTCAAAGAGGGGTAAGGAAAAGCCAGTGAGGAATACAAAGCAAGGGAGGTGAGAGAGTGCTCAGCTAAGCCCTGACTGTGCCAGACCTCTCCAGGCAGTTTGAAGGTGGGCTAAGGAAGCATCAAAGATGAAGGATCTTGTGCATGATAATAAGAGAAACTTCCAGTTGTGCAGCAGAGCCTTGCAAAGAACATCAGGTGAAGATCTGTGTCCTACAGCATTCAGAACCAGAAGTACTCCACTTTTAAGTTGGCCCAGCACTGTGAGATTTGAGGAGAGGGCAGCTTGCACTTGAAGGAGTGGCAGAGCTGGAGCCTTGATTTTACCTTGTAGTATGTGAAGGCTGCATTGACGCTAAATAACTAAACTGAGGGCATCCTGTGGGTCCATGTTAACAGAGATTCACTGGGACTTACGTTCTTAACCAAACCAAAGCACTAGTCTTGCCCAAATAAGAATACACAGATCAGTGTTGGTTCTTTCAAGTTATTCCTCAGGATGAAAACAACCTTCTGCTTAAAAAGACCGAAGGTTTTTAATTCAGTCATTGCAAGACAGCAAAATGAGTAGAAGTGCTGTTATTCCCCCAAAACATGGTAAAAAAGAATACCCTGCCAAAAAACAGTGCCATGTGGAAGAATCCTGACCACTAGAAACTCTAAATTTGCAGAGCTTCACAGGAAAATTTTAGAAAAGTTGAATGTTTAAAACCAGGATAGCTGATGCGAGGTTCTTTAAACAGCTTCAGTGCAAGAGCTCGCAGTCTTTACTCCCTTCAGAGGAGGAGAGAAACGCTTGCTTGCAGGATGTAACTACTCACATCCTGTGGTAGGTGGCTAAAAAAGATTAGATATAATTGAACACTGCTGGGATATGAAGATACAGGTACGAATAGAAAATGCCAAACTCCTGTAACTTTGAAAATAAACCTTTTTTCATTCAAAGTACTCAACCTTAGCACAGGTGGAAAAAAAAAAAAGCCTCAAACTTTCATTGAATATAGCATTTCTTTAAGAACAAAAAAAGGCACTAAATTGATGCAGGTCTACAAATTGCTGCATTAAGGCTGCTATACACAACCCACACACAATAACTTAAGGGTAATGTAAAAACATGCATTACGGATGAAGATCCCTCTCTCCCCCTATGAAAGGATGAGCTGAGAGTCGATGGTGGGTGAGTACTGCTAGCAAAGCGAACACTTCACTATCTGTGGGTGAACATTTCATGCATGTTCTTTGTTATAAAGCCCACTGAAAACTTGAGGCTGCCTTGCTGAAGGAGCTGTTGTGTAACTCTGACATCTGGGGTTTTCAGTTGCTGCCCTGTTTGAACTGGTTATGGAACACATTAAACCCAGAAGGCTCCACTTCAGCTGTTTACAAACCTTCCCCACTCCTCCACCAGCCCAGCTTTTTCAACAGGCTCCAGTTCAGAGCTGGGGCTGAAGGCTCAGGCCCGGCTTTGTTAGATAAGCCATACCATGGACTGCAGCAGGAAGTAAGCCTTATTTAAAACATCACGTTTTCAAGAGTCCAGCAGAACCAGGACCATGTTTTTCAGAAATTTAATGCACTACTGTACCTTTGGATCCACCCAAACAAGCTGCTCTGACTATAAAAATGATCTTTGATTCCACATATATGTGTAACTATGTAAGCCCATAAGTTATATAACTTCCCTGGCTACATACACCATTCATTCTTTTATTTATGTTTCATTATTATAGTCAGGAACCAGGCAGTCAGTCCATGCCAATGGCACTACTAAAAAATTCAAATGAATAAATCAAAACAAATCAATCCCTCTTTGCTGTTCACAGCTCATAAACACACTTTGAATTTGTTGCTCAAAATAGCTACGGATTTATCTGTGCAGTTCTCCACATGCACACAAGGTGCTCACAGCAACTCCATGCAAATATCAGAATGGAATTCCAATGAAGGGAACAGGCTGTCACAAAGTGTTTTGGAAGCTGAGACTGTAGGGATTCAAAAAGCAACTAGATAATTATGGGAAGGAAAAACACAGCAAGTTTCTATTGAACTCAAAGACTTTTGGATCTTTGAATTCCAAACCACTGAAACCTTGGGGAAAATGCTGGGAAAGAAGTATTACAGGTGTTCCCCCTGCTTATGATCTACCTCGAGCATCAAGGTGAGTGTTGGAAAGAGGTGAGACTGGATGAAACCCATGACTGGCCATGCCTTTCTCTGGCCCACCTCTGCCTTTCTTGAGTCTCAGTGTCTTATGACAGAGAAGTATGACTTTGCTTTTCTTACTTATTTTTCATGGTTGGTGCAGACATCTGCTACGCTAAAAGGTCAAAGTACTGACATATATTTATGGTATAAATTCCCTGTTATAAAACATTCAAAAATCTTGCTTATCTCTGTGTAACCATGGTATTTAAGCTGATTTTTTCCATTCCAGACTCGCCATGGGAGTTTGTGATAACAATGAGTATCAATAGGCTCAAAAAGCAGCTGCACACAATCATGGACAACAGGTCCATAAATGGATAATAAGAGGAACAGACAGGAATGTTCCCTTGATATCCCTAACCCAAAAGTTTTGACTCTGGGACAGCAGGAAGGAAATGAATCTCAGGATGTGAGCAGACAAGTCAAAAGCTATGTCAGACTTTATGTTCAAAACCCTCATGGCTGTGTTATTTGCTTCTTCTGATGAGGTCTACACGACTCCATGAAGTGTAGAGTGGGCACCCAAAATGGATAATATAAGGGATTAGCCAAGACAAAGGGGGAATAGTACATAAAAACTTACTATATAAAACATCACTATTCTTTACAAAATGTATGTTTAGGGAAGCAAGCTTTTATATTTCTGAAAAAAGGTAATACCTGTTTATAGCTGCCAATGTATAATCATCTCATTAACTAGGACTTAACACTAGCCATACAACAGACAGGAAATTATGAAAATAATTGCATAGAAATTTATGAGCATATGGATAACATTGTGGTTTTCACATCAATGATAGACACTTGGACCTGAGACTTCATCTACCCTAAACAAAAAGGCTTGACTGCAGCTTAAGGAACTCTGCCCAAACTGACTTTAAGTAGGTCAGGTGGTAAGAGTTGCGTAGCTGCAGTGACATGGATCTCAGCTGGAGAGGGACCAAACCTCCCTGGCAGCTGCACTGGGTTCTGTGCAGTAGCCGCTATTTTCTTAGAGGGACCCAGCAATTAGTCAAAAGCTAATTTGGGAAAAGCTACGTGAGCAGCAGCAACACCACGAAAGCAGCAGAGTGGTGTTTGGTACTGTGCTACTCGTTACTTTCCTGGTACTGGGTAAGAGGACACTTGGAACCAAACAACCCTGCCAGACAAAAAACTTTAGGCCTACAAACATATTTATGGACAAGGAAGATGAATTAAAATTTACCTGCAGATTTCAGAATGTTTATAGCTGCCAGTGCAGTCCAGAATGTTTTGAGTCATTAACCATTAATAGTCCAGTCTCTCACAGTTTCTGCCTTGCCCACCAGCTCATCTCTGCAACTCTCCTGGACCTGACTCTGGTTTCACTTGTGCCCCTTTGAAACAATGGAGTTATTCCAGCGCAAAGTCACAATCGTGTGCTTCTCACTGCAGTGCCTACATGCTGACAGGATGTTATGAAACCACAGTACCATTCCAAAATGGCACACCGCACATTTCTTGGTATATGAAATATGTTCTACAGTAAGCTAATCATTGATAAAAGCCTCTATCATGTTGCTAATTTTATCTGTAGAAAAGCTACTAAGAAGAATGACAATCCTGACAGGTAGATTCTTGAGTGATGTGAAGTACTGAAGTATGTACAGGATGCTGTGCTTTTATTACCTAAGCACTAATGGCAATTTCAGAAAAGGAATTCAGGTAAAGTGGCACATAAGTGGAGATCAGTCTGAAGAGGAATAAGCCATGTTGTAAGTCAAGCAAGTGACTAACACTGACAGGAATATGATCAGTCAGTTGGCTCTGGTTTTAAAGAATCTAGGTAGTGTATTTACTGCATAAAACAAAGAAGATATTAATGGATTTGGCAGAACAAAAAGCATTTAAGTCTGCAAGATCAAAATCTATCACATGCTATCACTCTCTGTTTTTTGGAATCCAGGAGATGTGAGGAAGCTTCTAAAGAGTCAAGCAGATTCATCAACATCAACTGCAGATTCAAGATGAGCTCAGGAATTTTGCCTCCCTGTGGTGTGTGTGTGCGCCTTACTTAGCCGATGACATTGACAGGAGCTGTCTGTTTGTGGGGAAGAGCACAATTTTCTACCTGGCCTGACACATCACAAGCTGTGTTCTCATACAGCTGATCATAACCTAGTCAATAATAACTTAATCATAAGAAAACATTTCTTTAAAGACATGAAGTGTTCCCTTCAACAACAGAATTTCTCGTGAAAATGCAACTCTGCTGCTGGTTCCGTATAGCAGGAGCAAGGCCTGGAAACTGCTGGATTCTATAAGCACTCTGTACAAGCACACTTCTATTTTTGCCTTTGGGAAACGCAAAGAAATTTGTCTCAGTCATTTCACAGCTGATTTTTCCAATGCATAAGAACTCGACTGTCCTTGGGGAGCACAACACAGCTGCCTTTTAGTATGGGGAGAAGTATAAAGTAACCAATAGCTCTCACATGCAGCCCTCTGTGGACTGGCTTTTGCAAACACGGGGCCACTTAGGCCCTAAGTGCCTTCTTTCATGAAGTATGTCCATGCCTGCCGTGCACGCACAGCAACTCCTGATTTACCACGGATGTTCTCAGCACATGTAATTCCTCCGTGGGTCTGCTGGAGCATGCCTGGCTTGTGAGGGAAGCAATGATTTGGTTCACATGCACAGCTCCCTGCCTGTGTGAACAGCACCTGAAAAGAAGCTGGGAAGGGGCTGCTTTGACCAAACATTCCTCCAGCCTGAGGCCTCCTAGAGCACAGGTCCTGTAAATAATTGTGTGTTTAATGCTCTCCGGAGCTAAGGCATTTAGTTCCTGCCATGGGCATCTGTTTGGCCATCACACATTTCCAAAGAGTTCCTGTCCAGCTTACTGCAGTTCAGGGCTTGGGATCACCCTCTCTGCAGGACCCAGGACATAACGACAAAGCATTCACGCCCTGTCCTTTATTCTTTACTCTCTGCTGTACTTGCTAAGCATCAGTGTTTTTACCAAATTGAAATCATTCAAGCATAAAATTAAAATGACACACTTTAAACGATGTGTAGCAGTTTCCCATTCACTTTCACAAATCTAAGCATTATAATAATTGTTGTTTACGCAGTCAAACAAATTCCAACCAAAGCAACAGATTTTGGTCAATCCAAACCCAGAATGTTTGCAAAAAAATTTATAATTCACAGAGATTACCCAGAAGCGTTTTTCCCCTCCTTACCTCTGCCCTGCTCAGGTTAGGAAGCAGGGAATTCCATTGCTGCAGGCAGTCTGGTCTCCAGCTTTGAAAGGGAAACCTGCAAGACAAGGGCTCTATAAAGGAGTGGTACATGATAAAGAAGACACAGGAGCATAACAAATGCAGACTTCTATAAACATGCTGGAAGCTGAATTTCTTCCCCTGAATTTATTTTGGGACAAAGAGTGAGAGCCTTTGAGCAAACAGAAACCTTCTCCACTGAAGCTGTAAATGCCATTTCCCACATAGATTGCATACAAATCATGAGAGAAGTTTTGAGCCATTCAAATCATTGCCATATTATTTCAAACATTCATTTATCATACAATTTATTTAGCAAGTCTGTCTTCACACTTGGCAAATAAAAAGTTTCTCTGTAGGAATGAATGGGTAGGAATTACTTGATGAATTTAAGAGAGTCAAAACCTGTACAGTGACCACTAAAAAGCAGTTTGCAGGGCATGAGACCCCAGTCGGGGGCACAAGGAACCCTGATGGAAGAGGCAGCTTCCAGAGCATTCACTGTGGTGCAAGTCTGGAGCCTGCAGGGTGCCAGGTGATGGTACAGGGGGCAAGACGATTTTGGCAAATGTCATCTGGTGTGCAATATCTATGGTGATGGTTGTACAGGTATTACTGAGAAAGTCTGTAATGACTTAAAGGAAATGACACTTATAAATTTTAACCAGATAATAAATCATGCCAGAGACCCTGACTAAGTACTTGAGCAAATCATAAAAACTTCTGAAATGGAAGCATGGCACATATTATATGTAGATTTCATTAAAGTACCTGGTACAGAGAATCATACCCTTACATATAAAAACATATTTTTCAGTTAATAACAGAGGTTAGCACAGCAAAGCTCTATGGGTATAATTGTTATTGCTAGATTGATCATTTTCAAAAATAACTGGATTTCCCATAGCAGACAGACCCTCCCGGCAGAAAAAATGAAAGGCAAAATGCTAAGTTAGAAGACAAAATTTCACTTGACAAGGATATGTAGCTCTACTTGCCTGGCAAAAACTGTAGGATGTACAGCTGGACTGCACCACTGATAGCTCTACCCTTTCATGACTGCTCTGGTGGGAAGAGATGCTGCCCTCTTGAAAAGTAGAGTGTCATCAGGTGGGATGACAGTGGGATAAAAGATATGCTCTACTCTTTTTTAAGGTTGCATTACATTGATTGAGAGATGAGCAACTCAGTAATGATGTATAAAAACTGTGAAAATTGATGATCCTTTCAAGGACAGGCCATGAAAACAATGACTGAGAGCAATTCTCATCTGAAAGCTCTATACGAGTTTATATGAAATAAATTGTTCTCTTTCCAAGGATGGGATGCTGCCACCCAGAAATCCTCACAGCTGGCAACTTCAGTAGAGTTTAAAAAATACCTGTATCCAGGCCCCACCTTTATCTGCACAGAGAGACTTGTTTGGGGTCAAGTGCCATGGGGGACATCAGAAAGGTAGCACAGGGAAATGCCTTGCAGTTGTGCATGCTGGGCTTCTACGGATAGAGAGAAAGTCATGGTTCAAAGCTGGTGTTTATTAAAGCTTCTATAATTAGAGAATACAGATGTTTTCTTTATGTGCATAATGTAAACTCTACACAGTGTAAATGCAGTAACAGTGAAGTGAAAGTTTCCAGCACATAATTTTTCCATGCGACTATTCTGAACTATTTTAACTATTATTTTCAAAAACCATCTATGAAGATAGCTTAGCAAAGTGTCTACAAGGAAACTTGATTCGCTGTGGTGCAGTGGTATCTCATTTTTTTGATGCTGAAAAGATGAAAACATTACAGGTTTTCTATACAAGCACTGCATAAATGCTAAGAAGCCTCCTGTAAAATTTGTTTTTGTAACTCAGCGTGCTGACAGAGAATTCTTGATCTCTGGGCTATGATTAATTGTGGGCTGGGAGGAGATTTCCTTGGTTTTATTGGTCCTGCAGAACACATTGGAGCAGGTTTGGCCCCATAACAACATCACTGAGTTCCCGAGCAGAGGCAGATTGCATCCAAGCTGCTCAAGCTGGTTCTGCCCTTACTGATGGGCTGTGGGGACTCGGCCACGGGGCCAGAGGGAGTCAGGAGGAGGACGGGACAGTCTAACCCAGCTGCACTTGAAGCTGGTAACATAAACATCTGTATTGTGCTGCACTATTCCTGCCTTGGTGCGATTTGAACTCACAAAAGGAGGACCACTGCTGGCTGCAGGCACTGAGACGTGGCACAGAGGTGTCCAAATTATCTCTCAGCATAGCAGCTCGGGCACCGTAGTGGAGACATTACAATGCAGAGACCCCAGCTTCTCAGCAGGGTGATTTAATCTGCGAGGGCTCTGTGCTCCTGTCACTGTCAAGGAGGCACGCCCGAACTATTTCTCTTGAACTTCGCCTGTTTTATATTAATGGATTTCACTGCTTGAGGTATTTTAATTGTGTTCTGTTGCCAAAGGCTTTATAATACCTTGATGATGTTTTATGTAGAAACAGAAGTTTCTGGTTGCTTGAAGACTGAGATGACACCCTGAGTAATTGCACAGCTTAGGAAGATGATATCGGAGCATATGCCCGACAATTTCACATTCGCATTTGATAACCTCATAATTTATATGAATAATCTAAAACCACAACAGAAATGCCCCAGTGGCTCTGATGCATTTATTTTTAAAGGCAATTAGCATACAGGCTTCCCGACACTCCCAGCTATCTAGCCAGCTTTTGATACAAATTAACTGGATGCTGATAAAGAATAAAACAGCTTGATGTGGCTGGTCTCTCCTGAATTGTCCTTTAGTGGTACTGTTTTGCTAAGTGAGATTCCCATATCCATTGAAGCATGGTCAGTCTGTGGCAGGGCAGTACTTGGTGAGGTGACAATTCCAAATCATCTATTCTGCTTTATTTTCATGCAGACAGCACCCCAATCCAGCTCACAGGATTGTCCCACAAACAGATTGGAAGACAGGGACAAGATCCGTGCCACAGCATGGGAAGCAAGTTGGGAAGCTGGCTGCCTAACACTGTCTAACATTTTGTCCTGAAAATTATGCTACACTAGCACAGTTCCTAAGGAAGGAATATATTCAAAAGAAAGACTTAGAGTAGAGTATATTTTCCTGCCTTTTTTTTTTTCAATTTTGGGAGAAAGATGTACTAGTGCCATCTTAAAGTCTGAAATGGAAAATAAACCATAAATAAAGTTAAGTGGAAAGTATTATTTATAGGTCTTAAAGATGAATGGAGATGCTTTAATTCTCCCTTCCAGCCTTAGTAGCACTGTTGAGTAAAATACACTTTTCCCTCACATATGACATGGTCACAAGTATGCAGCTGAGCAGCATTCCTGTTTTAGATGAAGACTTCATCCAGTCCTGATAAAACTACTGTTAATTCATGCAACACAGATACTGCTCTCCTTGAAACCCATCTCATATGCTCATTATATTTATAATATATGTACAAAGCCAACCACAAAAGCCAAAGGAATGCTGTATGGCAAGCTTGAAACCTTATTATTTACAGAGATTCTGCCACGATGTAATTTCAGTTTTCGCCTCCCGATGGTTTTTGCAGACCTTTATCTGAAGATATATACACAGATAAGATGCTCAGATAGTAGAAACCTGAATGTCTGGCTCAAGTCAGAATTAAATCAGTTTACACCACCTCGAGGTTTGATCCAGGCTTTGTGTTGTTCAAAAGCTTCTTGTTGCTCACTGAAGCCAGTGTTCAGAGTCTGCAGTGCTACCATGTGCTGCTGTAAAGTTAGTCTGGCTGCCAGAAACAGGGAAAGATGTCTGTGTGAAAGAAATAAGCAGCAGGGGCAGAGGAACCTTTAACCCACAAGGGTTTGTAATTTTCAGGAAAATGTACTTAGTAATTAAAAACAAATGGAAATATATGATGAAAACTATGTATTAACAGAACTGGCTGTTTAGAAATAAAACGTTTTCTTTGAGGTTTTTTTCCACTATTTATCAGCAATTTTAAACAAAAGTGATAATTTAAAAATTATTTAGATGACTACATGAATTAATCAACATGAAAATACGTGACATAGCTGAGGTAAAATTGTATGATTGCTTGGTGAAGAGTAAGTGTCCAAAAAATGGAAAAAACCACAATATAAACTGCCATGATATTATTAGTTGACATTTGTAGAGTCTATTATTCTATATTCAGCTAAATATGACTTCAATTTTCTATTTCTTCCAACGTTCACCATATTACACTACTGTGCATTTCCCCTTTTTTGGCACAAAAAAACCCCTGAACACCATTAAAATGCACACACAGATGAGTCAAGGCTCCCATGGAGTTTTACTACGTCAATACACGTTAAAGAATTCTCTTTAGTTTTGCATTTTAAATTAATTTGGTGTTTTGCTCTGCTAAGAGATTGGGATGACTTTTCAAGATTCCAAAACTTCTTACCTTTGTTTGAACTGTTTCAGCAGTATTAATCCTTCCTCTCTGGTTTTTAAATACTCAGGATCTCATTAGCAGATTACAAATGCTGATGGTTTTTAAGCAGTTGTGAAAGCCATGGCATACATTTTCCTTCATCTTTTCTAATTTGATCTGGAAGTTGCTCTTTATGAAAAAAATATGGTGAAACTTGTGAATCTCACAGTACTGTACTGAATCTCACAACCATCTTGGTGAAGAGGGATTTGAAACAAAGTCCACTTCTAAATAGTTATTCTAGTCCTTGGATGAACAGATTTATTTTGTTAAAGGTAAGCAGGGCAATAAAAGGTAACAAGTAATTTTTTAAAAAAATACATTTAGGAATCAAAAAAATTAATTCTCCTTGATGTAAAGTGGCCATCATCCAGTGAAGCCACAAGTAAGCTTCAGGTCTTATAAATGCAAGTACAACGCTTACTGACCAGAATTTCAATTTTAGGGTCTGCCTACAGCAAAGAAGTGCATCACATTTTAAAAGGCACATGCATCATATAGATATATATATATATATATATCTATATATCCTCATGCCACAAGTTTTACTGTATTGTAGAACTAGGGAAGAGGGGAAATGGTCATTTAAAAGAAAGAGTTACTGCTGGTCATACACAAAAGACTGCACATACTACTGATTAGATACCATTAAAATATGTAATTAGGAACAACTTCCAGAACACATTGACAGGCTTAAGTTTACAGAATTGTCCCAATGAAAAAATATTTTTCCACATGTGAGCAATCCTTTGAATTTCAGTAGTCTATAAACCCCTCCTTACCTTGCCAAAGAATGAAAAAAGGAAAGAGAACTGTATTCTATCTCCTGTTTTGATTTATTAGTGGTTTATTTGACATTTCTTGTCAGAGTAAATGGCCTTCAGCAATAAACATAACAGTTAAAAAAATTCCAAGTAAAATCAGATAATTCTGCCACAGGTCCTTAGCTTCCAGTTGTGTCCTTGGCTGAAAAATTCTTCCATGTAACTTGGAAAGCAATAGTGAGGTCTTATTAGCCCCACTAAAAACCTGAAAATAGTTTCCTCCTGTTAACAAGGATTTTATCTGTATTTTCACAGATACAAATATTCACTGAAAAGTCAGTTTTAAGGAGTACACAAACCCCAGCCTAATGCCATTTGAAATCTGCAGACATAATGAAGTGCAAAACCAGATAAGTGAACATGCCAAAAGCTGTATAAATTAATTTTTAAAATTGCTATGTTCTTTCATATTTCTTATAGAATAAGTCTATTTATTTTATTTGAGATTAAATTTAAAGCAGGACAACATACATTAAGCTCTAACTTAACCACAATTAGTAAAATTCTCAAAATATAACTTAGGTTTAATGTCTTAAGCAGTTCGTGTTTGTGTAACAGGCCAAACCCCAGCATCAATGGGAAAAGTCATTAAACAGGCTGAAAGTTTATTGAAGGGATATTTTTGAGGTTTTGGCAGCAGCTGCTTCACTTGCAGGTGTAAAGAACATTCCTTCAATGCAATTATTTCAATACCCATCTCATACAACCTCATGAGCTAATTAGTAAATTAGCTCAGCAGGACTTGCTTTTCTTTTTTACTCTAAAAACTGTAGTAAGAGGTTATCCATTCAAAAAATGGACAAATACAGTAACCACAATATGTCTATTTACTAATCACATGTCATGTTTCCTCTGGTGGAGTAGCAGAGAATAAAAGTTGCAATCGAAGAACACTTTTTAAAGGTTTAGAAATTTGATGCTATTTTTAAATGTTTCTTCTACATTTGCATGGAATTCTCTTTTTCATGAGGATGTAACTGGGTGGAAACTGAGTCAACCTAATACTCTTTCAATGGTAAATGCTCTTATTGGTGATTCTCAATGGCCATTCACAACTGTCTAATAAAATTAAATCATAAAAAAAGGCAAAAGTCACCTACTGTATTTCACAATTTCTTTAAAGAATTGTTCATGTTCATAATATTTCCCATTGAATATTTCCCTTAGGAAATATGAGCTTTGTACTCACCTGCAATCAACATCTTTAGTGGCTGCAAGAGAGAGGAAATCCACTTCCCCTCAGAGAAATGATTGTATCAGTGCACATGCAAGGCAAGTTTAGAACTATTATTTGATTTTCCTGATTGATTAGAATCATAAAATAAAAACGTCGCTTAGGTTGAATCTTTGCAGTTTTTATTGCAATGCAACAATTGTTGCTTAAGTCACAACTGAGACACTGCAGAATGAAGAAGTCATATTTATAAATTTCCTGTACCAAATCCAAATACTCAAGAACCTGAAAGGGTCAGACGAAAGATGGTCAGAAGGGCATTTTGGTTTGGGAACAGGACAACAAAAGCATGGTCTGGGGACACCACAAATGCTCGGCCTTTGATCTGATCTTTATTTTCATGAGAATCAAAACCATCTGCTTAGTTTTCCTGCAGGATCCACCAATGAAATGCCCAATGGATGAAACTTCTGTCAAGAATGTATATCCACAGGGTCACCAATTTTAACATAATTACGTATCAGAGGAAAACATTTCAGCCAGGAACGTAGTGAGGGTCATCCTGGCCAATGCAGAGCTGGAAACGCTTTAAACCAAGGTCACTGCCAGCCCTCTCCGAGCTACAGCCTTCATCCGTGACATTTCCACGCCATGAACAATTTTAAAAATAAACACAGCTACCACACCACATGTCTCTGTGCTCCCTCCCCAGCACACCAGATCTGCCCCCTTGCCCACAGGAGATCTGGTTCCCATGGCAGTGAAGCCATCTTCACCTGCAGTTTGGTAGCACATCCCCCTTGTACCACCCCCACCCTGGCACGCCCCAAACACATCCAATGTGCCAACTCTGGCAGCTTTGTTAAAATTAACAGCCCGGGGGCTGGAGGGATGTAAACTCAAGCCTCCTCTCTCGGATGTAGATCACTGATAACCCTCCCGGAGCTCGAACAAACAAACAAACGCAAGAAATGCCAACCATGTGTCATGGAGTTGCTTCTTCACGTAACCATGGCAAAGTGTGGGCAGCTAAGCAAAACCGTGATCTTTTGGAATGGTTTAAAATATTCTTATTGTCATGAGGGAGGCCAATGGATGGCCAAAACCCGAATAGGGTTTAGACCAAGCATATGATCCAGGATTAGGGACCAAACTGGGATTGGTGTTCCGCTTTGCATTGGACCTTGTCAGAAAATATCAATCTGATGAGAAACTTCAAAATTATATTTCATTTTTACACATAACTCCTTTCCCTTTATCCCCCAGGATCTAAAGCTTTAAGCACACAGGACCATGATATCAAAGTAAAAGGGACACAGTGCAGGTTCCTTTGTCCTCTTTAAACGTGGGCCATAAAAAGCCATCATGGGCAGCCTCCCTGGGCATTTCTACATAATTAAGCCAATGATGACACATTTAGGAAAATGTTCCTATGAATGTTTTGCTGGTTAACAGCTATTACTGTTAGGAAGTCTAATGGTAAGCTAACACTTAGTCTAATATAGCTGCATGTTTTTATGGCTGCTTGAAAATCCCTTAGTAGCTCATCCGAGCCATGATTTTTCCGTCCTATTTCTATTTTAATAACAGTGTCTCCACACCAGCTGACAACTTTCGCATGTTTTATTTTTCCCCTCGGTGTTGCAACATGGCCAAGGTTATTGCAAACTGCCATACTCTTCTTATTTTTTTTTTTCATCCATCTTATCTAATATTACTCATCTGTTACAGCTGCAAAGCCACATCAGTAAAGCAGACAGCTATACAGTTGTGCAGGCTCTTTTCTTAAGCAGAAAGAACTTAAATTTATGTACATCAGGCTTCTTTGGAATTTTTTTTGGACAGGAAGATGAGTAAAGCAGAGACACAGGTGCCTGCTGCCACTTGAGAAAATTGTGGCCTTTCTCTCAGCTCGATTGAGTCACTCCGAATCGCAGGACTCACGGACATTTGGCTGTGTGGGCCCTGCTCAGCAGCATTCCGAGGAGGAAAAATGGCTGAATGGCATCCATATGGCCGACAGCTTGCTATGACGAGCAGCCAGGCAAACAATTTGTCAGCAGAGGAGGGTAAAAAAAATACATTCTGAATATAATTCTTCCAACATATTCATTTAGGAGGAGTAGGTAGTTATCCAACATGCTGTACGTTCATCTGGTGGGGAATAACAACCAATAAAGCCCATTGTTTTCTGTATGTGCAATACCTGAATAGTTCGAGGGAGTTGTCATCATGATAAGACCTACAGCCAGAAACCCGAAATAGTGATGTGACTTACAGGGAGCTGAGCTGTTGGGATAAAATCAGTAGATTGGACGCAGAGAGTAACGTCACTGGAGTGAAAATATTGAATAGAAAATAGGATCCTAAAGTTTTTCACCTTTTATGTCTTTCAAGAGACTGTTTCCATATTGTATAATGAGTCTTTTTATGCACAGCATGTTTATATAACTCAGTATCAGCCTTGATGCCTCAAAGGTCTTCATTCATCAAAAATCTTAGTCTAAGATTATACCTGCCCTGCCTTCTTACTTATAAACACACACAGTCCCTCTGAAAATGTTATCAGTCTTTATTTTCTCTATCTCCCCACATCTCTTCCTCTCAATTATCTTTGAGCAAACTGGAGGTGAGCAAAACACTTAAACGAAAGTAAGGTAACATTGGCAACCTCCTCTCTATTTTTTTCTCCCTCCACTCCAAAATCCTTGTTCCTTAATCATTATTTATGGAAAAGAAAGAAAGAGGTGGAATTCTCTAGTGATGCCTGTGATATGGAAGTTGTAATATCACCTATGGGAACAATATTATCTTTATTATTTTATCAGCTCTGGGCTAGAGGGTGATCAACACTAACAATCACTCAAAAAAAAAAAGACAGAAATAGATCAAGGAGAAGTTATGGAAGAATTAAAAGTGATATATTCATTCTTCTATCTTATTTGCTTCATGAAATGCTATCCTTCTATTTATTACTCCTATCCTTTAATTATAATAGAACAGGAACCAGCAAATTAGAATGCTTGACAGAGTGAGTTATACTTCCTCTTCTCCATACCACACTCTGCATTAAGGACCTCTCATTTCTAGTGCAACAGCCTTCCAATTCACAGTATTTTTAAAAAGGTCTGACTTTCATCATGGGTATTGTTTGATACAAAATTTTACACACACAGGTAATTGCAGACATAATTTTGCTGCATTCAGCAATCATTTTGAGGCCCATTTTAGAATAATCAGTTGGCCTACTACTTGTTGCCTTTGCAATCAAGTACCTAAAGCTAGGTGACCAAATTTCAGAGATCTGATCCAAAAACTGTTGTTATCCAGCTCATTAGTATTTTCAAGAGTATGCCACGTAAGTCCAAGAGAGGCCACAAAGAACATCAAGCTCCTGCTATCAATGTGCTGGTCACCATGCAGGACATCAAGGGAATTGCACTGGCACTGATTAAACATGAAGTAGGGCAGGATTTGCTTTTAGTTCAAATCTTAACAAGGGCACAAAAGTACAGGTAAAGAAGAAGAATCACAGAATGGTGATCCTTAATCATTTCAGTGGTCTTTTCTTGGATTCTCTCCAGGAGCTTCATCTCATTTGTACTGAGAAAAAGTACAGAAAAATGATGCAAAAAGTAATTTTGAATTTAAAAAACAAAGTAATTTCTTATGCTAATTTCAGATGTGCAGCTTTAGAAGAAGAATTAGGTTTTTAAATCAGCCTATGAATAACAGATAAAATCAAGGGAAAAAGTTATGCAGAGTCAAATGAGAAGAACATTTACTGTAACAGATGCTGTATAAAAATGTCCCTTCAGTAGTAATGGGTAAGTCTTAGAAGCAGTGGAAGAGTGGTTTAGGCATATATTCATGATTATTAAGATTAATTATTTACCTTCTTGGTACATTTGTCATATTCTTATTCTTTCGGTCTTCATTCTGTCTCCTCATACAGCTTATTAAAGACAACAAAATCAGTTACCTCTGAGCCTTCAAAAACCAAAATTCAAATCCATTAAAACACATAAGTGCAAGTCTAGACCAGCTAAAAAGTCCCTCTATAATTTTTCACAAGCACACTTCTGTGTTTTACACAGGGGCCCAGATCAGTCTGTTGTTTTCAGACATTAGATATGCAAGAGCCTTAATAAATTACTTAATGCAGCGTTTAATTGCTACTTAATGTCCAAGTTTTATACAGAGGTTATTTCACCTCCTTGAGTGTTCTCTCAGCACTGGGGTTTTCATTGATTTGTGCTGTGTATTCTGCTTATTCATGAAATCAAAGCATGTGACTTTTGGAAGACAGGGATCTCTTACTTTTCTGAAGCGCAGGGGTTTGAAAACACAGAACATGTGTTACTCATCAGCAGAAGTAGAAAAGGATATTTGAAATTCTCTCTTTTTTATTTGTCTTTAAGACAACATATGTAAACTTTTTCTCATTCGCTTTGCAACACTTAGATATGCAACAGCAAAAATGTTTTTGGAGTTAGTCACTATTTAACAAACAGCAGATATTAATTCCAAATACTTTAAGAGCATCACATAGCCATAAATAGATTTAAAAGTTATGCACAAATATCTGTGACCACAAAAAATTCCCTAGGAAAGTTCTGAAACAGCATTAAGCACAGTGGGAGCAAGAGAGTCCAGGTGATTCTGGCTGAGATCACAAGAAACAGAAGGAGTTGTATGTGGCACTTGTTAACAGCAGTCAATGTCCAAATTATAGAAATATTTGTCTTCAGTGGAGCAGTTTAGTGTGGACTCTTCCCAGCAGTGCACAAGCAAAGAAGCCTGCTTGCCAAGCTGAATTTATCAACCTCATCCTCAGCTACAAGTCAATAGAACAGAAATAATCTTGGTCTTCACCTCCACCTTTAGACAGCTGCTCTCAGTAGGCTCGGTTTTAGATAAAAAAAACCAAAACAACAAAGGTATCATGGGCAAGGCTAACAGATATTTGCTTGGGGACCTTCACAAAAATACATATAAATTTCTCACAATAGGTAGAGAACAAACAAATTCAAAATGCCACAGGTACCAATGACCCAGCATGATTTCTTCAGTGACCTACATGAATAACACTTCATTTATTGGGATTTTTTTTCCTTTTTGTAAGAAAAAAATTGAAGGAATATAAAACATTATTTTAAAAAAGGCAACATGGACCTCAAAAGATAGGTATCTTCCAGTCTGGAAGTTTCCACAATGGATCAATTTGGATTTTTTTTTATTGTGAGATGGATTCTGAGTGCCTAAAAATAAGGAACAACTCTATAGTAGGCAGTATTTTTTTTTACCCTCCGAGATCTCCTTTCACAGGAGTACTCAGGCAGTGGAAGTACACATTCATTTCTATGGAGGCTGAAGACCTGGAGCTCTTTATAGGACAAGGAAATTTAACATCCCTATATAAGGCAAGTCAGGGCTGCTTATGCATTGTTATCAGTGAAAGGCACCTTGTAAGGCAATTCTTCTGCTACTCTGCTGCTATCATTTTGCTAGAAGACTTATTAAATCAAAATTGAACCTGAAGTGTCTCTACAATCTGTGAAACTACAGAGACTGTTCAATTTCCACAAGTGCTCTAAGAGTCTTCTGGAAAACCAAGCTAAATGTTTAAATCACTAATGTTAGTCTGAATTAATCTGTTAACCTGTTTAATTAAACCAGACTACTTTCGTACCCACAGTTATACACTGAGCATCAAGGAAACATTTCTCTTCTATGCTGCCTACAGCATGCTTAAAGGAAATCTCACATAAGACTGAGGTACAAAATTTTTTATAGCTTTCCCTTCCTCATCCCTCCTCCACACTCTTCTTCCTTCTTGAAGCACAGTAGGCCATCAGTTTAGAGCAACCTATTCTTTTGCTACTCGAGCCTCACTGAGCTGGTCCCATGTGAGAATGCGAAGATAATAGAAAAAAGAACAATAAAAATTAATCTCCCTGTTATAGTCCACAAGGGGGAAGTTTGCACTTGGAGATGTTTCCCTAGCCCTCTCTTCACCTTTGCTCCTACTTTGGAGCACAAAGCTCGGAAAAACAAGTAAATTTGTGTGTAAATCAGAACCAAGGAGGCCTGACCCTGTAAAGACTTGCGGTATAATAAAACCACCAGCTGTTAATGAACCAGGTAATCCTCAACTCCCTGTCCTCCCTGCCAGTCTCCCCAGCAACTCCCCAGCTCTTACTTGCTTGCTGTCACTGACAAAAAAAAACCTTGTGGCCTCATGGTCAGCTTTTTTATCCACCTCTGAGTTGACCTGGCCTAGGAATGATTCATTTTGACCCAGATTAGCAGGTGGCTCTGGTGACCACAGAGCCACAGGACTGTGAGAACAGTGTAAGGGAGGAAGCAGCAATGCATGGCCTCCTCTCTCCAGGAACAGTCCACATCTTTCTTGGGGTTAAGCTAAGCTAGAAACTGTAAATATACCTGAAACATCTCACCTTTTGTCAAAATTTGTTAACGTCAACCAACAGACTGAAAACATGAGGTAGGAGCCTCAGACATGATCAGAGAATCACAGAATATGCTGAGTTGGAAGAGATCCACAAGGTTCATCGAGTCCAGCTCCTGGCCCTGCACAGGACACCCCAAGAGTCACACCCTGTGCCTGAGAGCATTGTCCAAACCCTTCCTGAACTCTGTCAGGTTGGTGCTGTGACCACGTCCCTGGGGAGCCTCTTCCAGTGCCCAACCTCCCTCTGGGGGAAGAACCTTTTCCCAATATCCAACCTAAACCTCCCCTGACAACTTCAGGCCACTCCCTTGGGTCCTGTCCCTGCTCACCACAGAGCAGAGATCAGTGTCTGCCCCTCCTCTTCCTCTCATGAGGAAGCTGTAACTGCAATGAGGTCTCCCCTCGATCTCCTCTTGTCCAGACTGAACGGAACAAGTGACCTCAGCTGCTCCTGACACAGCTTCCCCCCAAGGCCCTTCGCCATCAGGAATGCAGAAGTTGCACCAGGCCAACAACGTTTTGTGAAAAAAAAAATGTGAAAGATTATTCTGCTGTCTCGGGACAATAAGAAAACCAGACTACAGACTCTAACTGCACATCATTGCTAGCTGGCATGACTTTTAAAATAAATCTAACACGATAGGAACTTCTTGATAATTAACTGTTTGAATCAGAACATTAAGAACTATGTATTTCTTGCCGCATGAAAAGGAAGTTTCCACCACTAAGAAATGCAAAAAAACCCTAAAAAACAAACTGACTTTTAAAGACTAACAGATTTTGGTTTCTCAAATCATAATATTATGACCAAGTAATCAATTTCCCTCAGGAAAGGGAGCAGAAATGAGACCTAATTTTTGAATGGCCATAGTTAGCAGTACCTGAAAAGCACATGAAAAGCCTAAATTGGGAATACTGTCAGTTGCTTCACAGAGAACAAAAAAATACACATTCATTCAGACTGAAAGGAAAGCCATGGAATATCATCAAAAACAGGAAAGAAACTAATTTTTGGTTAATAAGTGTTTCTAAACTAGCCGGAGCATTTTCTGGAGCAGTTAATTTCTTGGTCACTGAAAACATAATAAGTTTTTATTTTCAGCAGATGTTTAGTTGTTCTGAATCTCACTATTTTGAAATTCAAGGAAAAACAGCAACCTGGCTTCAAAAACTCTTAGACAAGTTTCATGTCATGAAATTTGCAATTCTTTAGCTTTGACTTTTCACTTTTGACTTTTGAATCAACAGCCTACAATCAAGTCAATGTTTAAAGAGTTCCTCTGCAAAAGGCAGACTGCAGACATTCTTACAGTATTTAATTTTAATGAAAGACAATATTCTCAGTGCAATTTATTAATTCCAGTAATTGAGCCTTTAGGGAAAACACCCAAATCACAAAAGTTGTAATTAGAACTGAAAAGAACACATACAGGTTTGAGGGGTTTTAAAATACTTGATTTTATAACTGCTTCCACAAAGAAAGTACAAGTTGACACCATCAAAGTTTTAACATCATCACAGTCAAATCACAAGAGGGAGACTGAACTGATTACAAAGGTTATCTATCCCAAAAGTTGGGCAACTTTGGATATTGTGCTTTTACCACTTATTAGGCAAAACTAATCCCTGAAACTTCTTCCAGAACACCTGCATTTGCATATGAAATTAAGGTTTCTTTCAAAGTAACTTGAACATGCCTGAAAATATCCTTCCTATGAATCCATAAGCTGTTACACTTTCTTTTTAAGTTACACCTCGTAGAGACAATATATTCATTATCTTGGATCCAACCATTTGGAATGGGGAAAGGAAAATGCCACTGCCACTTCAAAATACTGAAAAATTTCCTTGCAAGACCTATATATTCCTAAATGTCCAGTCACTGTTGTAGGCAGTCAATAAAAATGCCTTGCCTGGACAGAACCCTCAGCTCCAAAGCTCTCTAAACCAGAGATAATGTTAAGAAGTTCAGATGGGTTTGGGTTTTTTTTCTTTCTTCTAGAAACAATATTTTTTCCCTATCATAAAACATGATAAGATATATTCTAATCAAAAAGATACGCAGCTTCTTCTCCATTTCTTTCACAATAGAAAATAAACATAGTGCTTTCTTTTTGCTAAAAGATGAAAAAACATATATAACAAATATAACTTTTTTAGGATAGGCAAGATAGTCTTTTCCTAAACTTCAGCAATGTCAGCAACCTCTGTCAAGAGATGGCCAAACTGATTTTTCAGGGGTCAAAGGTGTGTAGATGTGTAGATAAATTTCTAATAAAGTCTGTGCATGATCAACAAAGCATCTGTAATAGAGCCCACTAACCCCTGTTGGCTGAATGTAAATTTAAACACATTGCTGCATTTCCAAAATCATTTGAACCAACACTTGTCAGTGTTTTATCCACCAGAATGCGCCAAAAACAGCTTTTAAAAATGTAGAAATGCCAAGTGATAGAAGAGCCACCCGAGGGAGCGTCTCCAGCTCTGTAAATGTGATCCAAGCCAACAGAGCCTGGCCAGGAAGTTTGAGACCCCCGAACATTTTTCATACTTGAACATTTACCAAACTTTACCATACTTTACAAAGTTGCAGGGTTCAAGGTGCAATCCAGGCTTCGCCCTGACCTTTTTATATACAATCTAAAGTATTTGGGAAATCAGGTTTCATTTATTTTTTCCTTTCCTGGAAAAGCAGAAAGATATCACCCTCCATCACATATTTATCCATTCCTAATACAAACCTTCAAATTTTTAGAAGCAGTGCTACAACAAATGGTGCTTATATGTCAAAAAAGCTATAAACAGCTGAGATTGCCATGGCAACACCTTGGCTCCCCGATTTACATAAATCCTGGATAATATTCTGACAAATCCCAAAAGAAGAATTCCAAAGGTAGCAAAGGTAGGACTCTTTGCCAAAAGAGATCTTGGGACAGCTGTGCACAAGGAACAACTGGAATCATTACTACTCATGCCCGTCCCACTGGTGAAGTGAAGCCATTTAATATCTGCTGAAGGCACCACTGGCTGACATTTATTACATTACAGCATAAATGTTAAATGCTGCAATTATGTTTTACGCTGTTTATAATCTCGTGCATTGCTTTCATTTTCTGTTCTAATTCTCACATCCAGAGCTTCATTTTATTTCTAAAGACAAGGCTATCAATGACATTTTCACAAATGTTTCAGCCACTCAAGTTCTTCTCTGGGAAAGCCCTATACCAAATAATAACTATAAGTTTATTGCTCTCTCTGCCTTCCAAGAAAACCCCATACGGTCTAGGCAATAATTCCAAAAGAGGAGTTCAGGGTTTGCTGCTAAAACTGAAACACGAGCTTGATCTTCTGCCTTCCAGAATTTTTGATTTTGTTACTACATAAGACATCACACAAATTCCTTTAAATGTAACAGCAGTCATGCAGCCAGCATGATGGGTGACCTAAAGAACAGACATCCAACAAGCTTACAAATTCTTTATAAATTCATATGGGACCTGCACATAAGATGAAGAGAACATAGGAGTAAGGAGCAATATGTAAAAAGCTTATTAATACAAGGTTTCTCCACTCAATGAATAAATTAGAAGGAACAGATCAATATATGTTAAGTTTCTGTCAAAATTATGAAGGAGATAGTAAAAAATAATCCCTTACCTGTAATAAAAAATGAGAGCAATAAAGATAGAGAGTGTGAAAGCTCTCAGATCAGAGATTTATCCCTGGGAACAGCAATAAAACTTGGTACTGCAATTTAATTATGAAAGGGAACATCTTGGACCACAAATTTATAGTGAGGTTCCAGCACACAATTAAAGATACAATACTTTGTATCACATAGAATTAGCTCTACTCACCATAAATCAGTAGAAGATAACGTTCATGTAAGACCCAGCAAAGCTAAAAGCTACCACTGCCTTCCTGGGGTTACAAAGCAAGTCCTTAACTCAGAAACTTTCCTTAGGATTTAGAGGAAAAGGAACAGCTGAACCTTTTTTCTCCCAACATGTTCTCAAAGTAGTAAAGGAGTGCATGTGAGAGAACTGCTGGCTTCTTTCCTTCTCAAAGATCTGATTAAAGAAAAGAACTATGACATAAAAATCAAGGACACCTCACAAGCCTACAAAATATGCTGGAAGTTGCAAAGTTTGAGGGTTTTTTTTCCTAGATTTTAGAAATGGTGTTTCTTTTTCTGAAGGTTTCACTCTGACCAGCAGCTTTTTATTCCATGAACAGTATAATCAAGAAGTGCTGGATTTCAGAATTTTGAATAAAAGCTTGGAGTCACATTCACTCTTTTCGGACTTCTTCAATGGTGCTCTTAGGGACTCTAAATAATAATTATGTGTATAATTATATGCTGAAAGAAATCTAAGGCTTTCTGGAAAACTTTTAAGAATGCAAAGGCCTGATGCTGCTCCCTGTTGACTTAGAGGAAAAATTCTATCAGAAATCAGACCCAAAATGATGAATAATTTGTTCCTACATTACTGATGATTTCTAGCAGCTTAAAACCAAGCCAAACAAAATATCTATAATTTTTAATTAAACCCTACCTAATCAAAGAATTGATGGCAAAGGGATAGCAACTCTTAGCTTAATAAAGTGGGTATTTATTAACAGTTTCTGATTTTGCAACCTTTCCTTGCATATAACCCAGCCTGACTAGAGCTTAAGTACTTCATGAAATCAGACTGGATTTGAGCATATGCTTAAGCATGTTGACACAAGCCTTGGGGATCTCTAAACAGGATTTATTATGGAACAATACATTTATTTCACTTCTGCTGAAGAAAGATTTGTCTGTCGTGAAACACACTTCATTATGATCCACGAGAGACTTTGGATGGTGTTCTGGTTGCTGTCCCTCCATTCTATGTCCATCCCTGCTGGATTTCCATCTCATTAAGTTTTCACTTTAAACTGTTCCCTAATCCAGTTTAAAGAAATGTAGTGTGAGTGGACAGCAAGCCAGTGACTTAAGCACTCAGTGAGGTGGGGCAAGGAAAGCAGAGCAGCTGTGCAGAATTCAACTGCATCACAACAGACTCATTTTTAGCTACTTTTTACATTCTCTAATTATCCCTTACAGTATCGTTCTAATTGCCCAGCCAAATGTCCTCAATGACAAGCACTTATAATCATACAGCTTAATTAAAACATAACTGAAATACCTGTGCTGATAAAAATACCTCCAGGAAAAAAAGAAAAAAAAAGGCTTGAATATAAAGTTCACTTTACATTTGTTACTAGCCCCTCTCTCTGCTCTTTGCACCCCAACAGCAGAGTTTACATGGGTGCTCTGCAAATTAAGCTTGTGTTTCTACTCAGTCAGCACAAGGAATTTGGAATAATACTGCTATTCTCCTATGAGAAAAATAATCCTGGTTCCAAATTTTACTGACATTTTATTTAGTCACATATTTTTGCACATAATCGGTCAACAACTGGTGAAGCCAAGCAATTCAGTAGCAGTATTTTAGAGGTTCTTTGTACAAGTTCCACATGGATCATGCAGGGAAGACAACCTTGGGCTCTCCAAAGTACTCAGGCTGATAAACATCTTTATACCATAGCTGGCCACTCAGAACAAAAAATATCTGCTCCCCACATAAGGGTCAAGTCCAGGAAAGATGACCAAAGGGCTGGAGCATCTCTCCTACAAAGAGAGGTTGTGAGAGCTGGGGTTGTTCAGGCTGCAGAAGGCTCAAGGGGGATATTATCGATAGGTATAAATGAGGTGATGGAACCAGACACCTCTCAGTAGCACAAATTGAAATACAGGAAATTCCACCTAAACAGAAGTAAAAAACCTTTCGTATTGCAAGGATGGACACAGCATAGCCTCAGCTCTTTCTTTCTTCCACAGTACCTAATCAAAGCTGGATTTCTGCATGGCTTAGCATCCATCCCTTCAAAAGTATATAATGGTTCCTTGACACTCTTACGTTGAACTTTCTTTCCTTGTGACTTTCTGCTTTCTCTATGTCCAGGCAGCTCTTATTCCTGACACATTCTCAGCAGCGTCTCATTCTGAAAATCTAATTAGCAATTCAGATAATACAGGAGAAGATAGCTATAATTTATAATTTTTACCAGTTGATGGGGTTCCCTACAGATACTGAGGATGTATCTTAAAGCTGCAGGGTACAACAGAAATTTGTTATAAATTTGAGAAAAGAGAAATGTAGAGTTTCCAGAAATCGGTGCAGTATTCTTTTCATGCAATTTACGTTGTTACACCAATTTTCAAACTGTATTTTACCTCTTTATTATTGTATGCATCTGTGCCTTTTCTATTTAAATTATTCAAATTCAGCATTGACTTAGAAACCCCTTGAAATTCATGAGTCATTTAATACACTAGCAGGAACATTACAGGTTAAATTATGAATATGCATCCTCATAATTTGTTTCATTGCACATGTAGGTGTGCACAGATTTTAAGCGCTATTATAAGACGCTAGGAATTTAAATGAAATATTAATTAGAAAGCAATTACAGGATTTAGCAGCAGAGAGGTCTGGACAAGAGTTTGCTTTAGGATTTGTTTCGAAGCCACAGGAGAAAAGGAGACTGATGGTGCCATCTGTTGGTCAATTTAAAATGGACATTTAAGGGAGATTTGTGGTCCCCCACGCTGGAGGTAACTCCGGAAAGCTTCACACCGGAGCAGTCTTAGTGGTGACCCTCTCTGTTTTCAGCCCAGGAGTGTGTGCCGAGCACAGTGGAGACACAACAGCTGGATTATGAACTGCAGTGTTTGTGTTTCGGCTGTTTGCTTCACACACCTTTTTCCTCTCTCCCTCTTCACGCACCCTGTGCCTTCTGTGGCCCATCTCTATTCACTTCCACACACACTGAGAATCATGTTGGTTCTTGCAGGAAGTAAAGTTTTCTTTTCATCTGTGTGTCTGGGAAAACACAGTAAAGACGCTCTCACACCTGCTAGGTTCAGCAGAAAGGTGGAAAAGGCAATTTTATTTACATATGTCACCTCTTATACAATTATCAACTCCACAAGGGATTGGAGAGCATGTCACTTCCTTCTCAATCCCACTGGAGCAAAAAGATGCTCATCAAACTTCTCTTATCACAAAAGGAATGAAAACCAGAAAATACCGTTAAATAAACAGTGGCTATTGTTTACATGAAACTGTGTGAGAAAGAATTCTGACTCCAAGGTTAAAACAGAAGGCTTAGCAAAAAACCAGGGCAACACATCTGAACAGTTTTGCTGACCAGATTCCCCCAGTCACATTTCTGGCCTTTGTTCCCTACCAAGCAGGTGTTTTCTTTGTAATGAAGTAGGGGGATTTGGGGTAATGGAATGGGCTGTCGTGAGGCTGCCACAGCAAAATCACTTTCCAAATAGATGTTTTTAATCTATTAAAAAGAGAGAGAAAGGTGTGAAGAGCTCGGCCAGTAAAGGAACATTCAAATCCAGCCATCCACAGAGGCTGTTGGCACATTGTCATAGACATCATGTCTCACAGAACGGCAACCACAGTCTGATTGCATTTCAGAATTAAATACAAAAAAGCCCATTTGGTTGGCCACGAGAGCATAAGTCACTTCTGTGTCCAGATGTGGACAATTTCAGTACACAACTCAGGAAACCATGAGGAGTAAAGGTGTAGTTGGTATGTTCCACATACCTTCTGAGCACTGTGGACTTGTGGATGTCTTCTGGAGACTTTGATGAGACTTGTCCCACAATACACTTGCCCATCACAAATTGGCTGGCTACTGACCACTGGGAGCGGTGGTTCACTGTGTTCTGTAGGATCAGTCTTTTAAATCCAGAAACAGATCCATGGAATTGCATCTTAGGATGCTCCAGCTCTGGTGCCAGCTCACAGGAGGCAGCACCGACTGGGCTCTTTAGCCTGAAGCTCTGCACTCACTGCTGTCTTCTCCACATCCCCAGGACTGAGTTCATTGCCCAGGCCCACAGTGTCCTGCCAGCTGAGGACGCAGTAATCTCTTGGCAAGCACTTCCAGACTGTCAGTGTCCATCAGACAACAGGACCTCTAGGATGGAGAGAATCATCTCCTGAGGTGAGGGACCTTCCCAGATGAACTGCCAAGATCTCAGAAATGTTTCTCCAGACAGCAAAGCTGTTTGCCCAGTACCAAGACAGCATCAGAAGGTTGCTGAGTAGCATCACGGTGCCCTTTGTAAAGATGAAGGAAAAGAAGTACAGCAACAACACAAGGAAGAACAGAAATAAAATTTGGACATAAAACTCACATGCACATATATAATTACAGCCAAATATTATTTCTCTCTCACACAGGAATTAAAAGATTAAAGAGCTAATGAATATGCTGGCAGCAAGTAGGAGCAGTAATAGGCTTAGGTAGGATGCTGGGCAACAGCATGATATGAAGACTGAGGCTCTTTCATAGATTTAATGTCAAGGACATCACTTTTGAAATGCATTTACATATTTAGATTTACCATTGGTCTCTGTTCTCTTTTTCCATCCACAGCCAATTTTTGCAGCTAAGCCATTGACCAAGGGTGTGGAGAGGGAGGAGGGTGGAAGGGTGGTGATTAGCAGGGAAACAGAACAGACATTAACAGGTTATGAATTTCACGTCCATCCATAAAAATAAAAAAAGCTAATTTCACCTTAAAAATAATATTTTTTCAACAACTATTAGTGCGTTTGTCTATATAAAATGTAATCCTTGCAGGGAGAGGGGGAGGGAACCACCATACAAAACTTCCTCTTTGTTTGTGTATGAAGCAAATAACTAAAATATCACCGTTTTGAATTCTCAACTCAAAATACATACAACAATTGCTGGCACAAGAAACTGTCAGTGCATTCTATTGTGACAAAGTGCAAGAGAGCACAGCAGCGTGTTACACTCCACACCAGCTTTTGGTAAAATCATCAAAGGATACAAAGGACTGGAAAAGTGTTTTCGTAGTTTCACCAAATTTGGTTTGTTCTCCATAAGAATCTGACCTCTTACATTTGCCATAACAAATGTTACTAAGCATTTTTTTCTTTCTTCAACTTATTTAAATTAGGAGTAGCATAATTGAAGAGGGGAGGGGGTGGAGACAGGGAAGGAAAGGAGCTTTAGGCAATTGAATTTTCCAAACTGTTTGGAGATATAATTGGAAAATGTATTGAAAATGCTGCCAATCACCTTAATAGATGCAAAAATCACAGGAGATACTCCTGTGGGACACCAGCAAAGAACTTCACTCTGTTTCCATTGAGAAGAAATTTCAGGCTACGCCAAAATTTCATTAGACTCCATTAGACTCTATGTCTGCTCCCAATCATACTGCCAAATATTACAATAATTATTATTTTCTAGTGCACAGGAAAACACTAAAATGTAAACACAAACCCACTCTGAATGAAAACATTTTAAGAATTCTGTAGTGTGAAAACTGCCCTGATGTGGAGACAATCAATCACAGCAGCCAAAAAAAAAAAAAAAATAGTGGTAAGAGAGATTATCTGTATTATTTCACTATTTCTTTAAAATTTTTCCCACAGATCCATGGTGTAAAACTGTTCCAAGTCTTTGGTCAACCTTCACTTTTCCAGTGTTTAGAGGACACTTTGCACCAACTACAGAACCACTATTTTTTCTTGCATTTCTGCATATACTGAAACCAGGGATAAGAGATTCAAACAGTGTTACAGATACTATCGGTGTGTTTTGAATTTAATAAGAATCATAGAAATTTTAAGAGGCTTTCCTTTTCCTTTTAAGCTTTACACATAGAAAAAAATTTGAATTAAGAAAAACAAGGGCATTAAGCACCTACATAAAATGTTTGAGCAATCTATCTTTTACCAATTCGCTTCTTTTGCTACACAATTTACGTTCACTTACTATTTGGAATTCACTATCTTATATATTTGGATTAATCTTCTCTGGCTAAGCATCAAAAAGAAGGAATAAACATCACAAAGAAATAGACTTGTACCCTGACTGGTATGTTTTTCAAGACAAATATTATAGAAAACAGGGAAGGAAATGGATACTATGCTGAACAGTAGGAGTTGAACCCAGCCAAGTGGCAGCGTGGAAACTTGCATAGAATAACTGCTGATTTCCAGACGAGCAGGTGGCTCACCAGGTATGTACAAGAGTCCTGACTTAAAAGATAGTTTCCTCTAAGCCCTGCTGACAGTCAGCACAAGCCACATTTGTCAGTGAGAGCAAACCATGGCACATGCTGCTCTTTATTCAGCTTCTGTAATCCCGTCTCAAGCCTTTGGTGCGCATCAAGCAGAGGAGTGTATTTGTATGCCAGACTGACACATTGTACAGGAAAACATTGTACTGAGCTGTCATTCCTTATATGCAAAATCGAAACACGAGATTTACTACTGCCATCCTCAGTGACCTAGACCAGAGCAACCCCAACAGCAGGCGGTTTAGCTGTTTTGATTTAGCTCTTATCTGGGAAACTCACATAAACCCCATTTTGCATATCTAAATCTTCAATACAACAGTGCTGAGTAAAACTGCAGAGCAAAACAGGGCTCCAGCGTTTGAGCACTGGAAGTGGCTGGGCAGAGATGTTGTCCAGGATCACAGAAGTTATTGAGGACCACACAAAACCCTGGCAAACGCCAGGCTGTGTGTTTGCTGTCTGACAACAGCACGCAAACCGAGTGCAGGCTAGCACATTTCTGAGCTCAGGCAGAAGCTGTTTGGCTGCCACAGAACAAAAAGGCAGAAGCACACATATGTACAAAGAGACCCGTGGAACCACAGAATCCAATCCCCCCTCTCCAATGGCAGTTTGAATGCCATCAGCTCAGTTTAATTTTTAATTAGGTTTTACTGTAACAAATACCATAGATTGTGCTACAGCTTGCATACATGAGTAATGCTGCCAAGACTGCTGATAAAATATTATGTCTTTTTACAATTTAGATAATCACAAATCTGCCCTTTTCTTTCAGCCAAAACCCATTCTTAAAATTCAGAATGAAAGGTTGTTTTAAGTTGATGAAATAGGCAAGATAATTGCAGAAACAGCTCATTTCTCTCAGAGATGATAAAAAAGATACAATGACCATCCCTCACCCACAAAATCCTATTTATTATTGCTGGGGACATTTGCACAAATTCTGGAATGCAACTTTATGATGCTATTTTTTTTTTACCATGCTGTTACATCCTCTTTCACTCAGTGTTTTGAAACATATTCACGTTAGACCCTTTTGTCTTCTACATAGAATATTTATGGAAGATTTTTACTGCAAGTTGTAAATTAATTAATAATGGTAGACTGTAATACCAAGAGCCAAAAAACAGCCCCCATAAAATACTACCTTCTCAAAGAAGTTAATGATGCTCCTTTAGACAAGATGATATTTCTATCCTGAAAGAGATTGATTAGAGTGCCTATGAGGTTATTTTTATACATTCGGAATCTTCAACATGATGATGCACTCCATAAAGGACATCTGAATAAAATAAGGAACTAATTTGGATGTGTTATTATCCAGTCACAAAACTGGACCTCATGTCTTTCTTTGTGGGAAGGAGAAACTTTGTTTCTGAGGCATTGAAATAACTTCGTATAATAATTTCCTGAAGTTGTCATTTTTCAGGTGTCATACAGATACTTTAGATAAGGACAGTGGTTTCCAGATAATAACAGCTACTTCTGTGTCTTTCCTTCAAAGTACACGTTGTACTTGCCCACTAAATGCTGAAGTTATATACTCCTCTTTCAGATAACTGTTTAGGACATTTACATTTAGTTGCAAACTATCATATATTAATTGCTTGATGCAAATTATACCAGTATTAAGGATATTTTATACGCTCATGCAGAGAGAGTTTTTGGTAATATAATCAGTTTAAATGTAAGATGACACGACAGTACAAAACACTGATTACCTGGTTATATTTAGAACTATATCAGTTGAAAGATTATTTCTTTTTTTTCAAATATAAAATGTTAATGAGTTAATGTAACAAAGGGGTTGATTTGGAGATGCTTGTTTCATTTGGCATTTTAGGGAGGCTTTTTGGTTCTTTTGTTTTGTTTTGATTTTTAATTTCAGTGCTTTGCTGAGGTGATTAATAACTTTTATAACCATTCTTGGGGCTTATGGATGTCTACACAGATCTGCTTTTCTTTAGTGGGATGGAAAACACGAAGAATTCCTTAGTGTTTGACAGTGTCCCACATAACACCCTTGCCTCTAAACTGGAGAGACATGAATTTGGCAGATGGGCTGCTATGCAGATAAGGAATGGCTGGATGGTTGCACTCAGAGCTGTGATTGAAAGGTTGATGTCCAGGTGTAGGGATCAGTGAAAAGTGGCATCCTCAGGTGCTGGTACTGGGGCTGGCACAGTTTAACACCTCACTGGTGTCATGGACAGTGGGACTGAGCGCAGGTTGAGGGAGGTGAGTCTCCAGTTCTACTCTGCTCTCGTGAGATCCCACCTGGAGTGCTGCATCCAGCTCTGGGGACCCCACCATCAGCAGGACATGGACCTCTTGGAATGAATCCAGAGGAAGACACAAAGATTGCTATGAATAAGAGTCCGATTTAACAATTATCCATTTATTTTATACTTCATTGTAGTTTATTATTTGTTACCTGAATGTTATATTTCCCCTTATGCCTGTTAACCAC
>VYXC01002296.1:161837-217513 GCA_013397175.1 Platysteira castanea
CCCAACCCAAGCTGATCACTTTTAATAAAGGCTTTTAAGGGACCTGAAGTCCTGCCGATTTTTTATTTCAAAGATGATCAGGGCTAGAGTCCCTCTCCTATGAGGAAAGGCTGAGAAAGTTGGGATTGTTCAGCCTGGAGATGTGAAGGCTCCAGGGAGGCCAACTGGCAGCCTTCCAGTACCTAAAGGGGGTTTATAAGAAAGCTGGAGAAGGACTTTTCCCAAGGGCATGTAGTGAAAGGACAAGGGGAATGGCATTAAGCTGAGAGAAGGCAGGTTTAAACTAGATATTAGGAAGAAATTCTTTACTGTGAGGGTGGTGAGGCACTGGAACAGGCTGCCCAGAGAAGCTGCAGATGCCCATCCCTGGAAGTGTTCAAGGCCAGTTGTATGGGGCTTTGAGAAACCTAATCTAGTGGAAGACGTTCCTGCCCACGGCAGGGAGGTTGGAACAAGGTAACCTTTAAGGTCTCTTCCAACCCATACCATTCTATGATTCTAGATCCAAAAACCAAGTTAAAAATTTTGTGAGATTCACTGCTTTTAAATTAGCTGTAGAACATCAAGACAAATGAAATTGATGATTTTTTTTAATTTACAGAAGATTTTTTAAAAATAAAATCATAAAACAAATCCTCACAATTTTTCAGATGTATTAATTTAGAGGACAAGATTCTCTTCCAGCTTTCACCAATCTAAATTAGAACAACAGAAATGAAACCAAATGGCAGCATTGTAACAACGGCATAAATGAAAAAGGCTGTTAATTTTATTGCCACAGCCTTCAGAAAACTGGAGACAATACAAGAAACACAGAATGTGTGAAAAGCCCTGCATAATACTTCATCTTCCCGCCAGCCAAGGGTGCAATCTCAGCAGTGCTCTGAGTGAGCTGTGCAGCATCTATTACTCCAGCACTTGAGAAAATCCATGCATCTCAAATCCTGCAATATCCCAGATGCCAGTGATTAACAGAGGTAACTGTTTTATCCAGATCTCTGTGGGCATGAAAATGTGCACTTGCCTAGGAAAACGAACTCTGGGCTAACAATTCTCTTCCAAGCTGGATGGAGGTAGCACAAGGGTTAAGAAAAACTTTACCAGCCGTGTTGTGTTGGAGCAATCACTGTAATGCCAGTGCTCTGGGCAATGACAATCTGTTAGGTCTTTTCTAAACCCAGTACAAGCATTTGTAATGCAAATGTTAGCACGATGAATATATCACACTGTTCCTACATCCACTGATACCATCGAGGGGAGGAATCATGTGGCCCCATCCTTCCTCTGCAGCAGCTTGTTCCCTTTAGCTCTTGTTTACTTCCCTGTGTTTTCTCTAATCTAGTTCTAAATGTCATGAAGCACAATGTTTGTTGTTCAGGACTAGTTATAGCATGTTAACCTATTTTCTCCCCTTTCATGTGATTTTTAACACGGTTTTGTTGAGCTGTGTTCATGGTACCCCGAGTTCAGCACTCTACAAACGATCCTCCTGTTTGGAAACTGGGAACAGGAATAACAGCCAGGAGTTGTGAGAAATTTATGGCTCAATTTCCTTGGAATCTGTACGCTTGGTAAAACATCTAGAAAAAGTGGAAAACCAGGTCTTTGACTGAGAAAGGTTCAAAGATAAGAATGGTCTAAAGGAAAATTATTATCATTTGATATTGCCATTCAGTTAGCTGCACAAAGTATACAGATAAATAATACACATACAGCCTTTTGTGTGCATCACCAACTCATCAGCTCTGGCTCACAAACATTTCTTGTTTAGAAGCCACCATAAGAATTTTACCACAACAGTGTTGAACACTTGCAAAACCAATTTAAACCCACCACAGCTTATTTTTCTGACTGACTTTTCATGGATGTGCTAGAAACAGGCCTCAAATTTGTTGACAGATCTGTAGAACAAAATGGAAAAAAACTGGAAAGAGTTACATAAGAATATCTAATTTTTTCCTGACAAAAATCCGTCCACTTACAGCTCACTATGTAAATGAAAAGGAAGCTTTTTTCCAGTTTCCCACTGCCCTTCATTAAAATAAACAAATACACCTCTCAGGAAAAAAACCTGAATCCAGTAACCTATCTTGCAAGAAATTAGCAGAAACAAATATATGACAAAGTACATTAGTCATATTCAGTAGTTTAAGTCAATTTTGATGGCCAAAAACAAACAGCAAACTAATTTTTCAACTTATTTCTCCTTTCTTTTAAATGCATATTTGAAAACTAGAAGCCCACCAAACGTGCAAGGTCACGGCCCTGTTCTGTCAAGGCAGACACATCTGTAAGAGCAGGAGGCATGAGATCAAATTTCAGGGTTTTTGCAGAAGTGCTGAGATGGAGTTCACAGCTTCTCACTTCTAGTTCTACAGAGACAAGAAGATAGCAATAACTGATATGACCTAAAAATTACACTGGAGAACCTGCCCTGACATGTATGGGAGCTGAACAAAATACAAGAAAAAGGTGCTAAGTGGTCTGCACAGAGGGTGAGCTTCCACACAGTTAAAATGTCTACAGAAATCTCACAGTGAGGGCTAGGAAATACAGCATAGACAAGAAAAGTGGGAACTTGTTATAAATAGAAGCAGATTACGTGCAATAACACAATAACAATTTATTGAAAATTACCAACAGAGTTTATGGCATAAACAACTATAGCAAACACCATCAGCGAAAGAGTCTATAGTACTGGCCAGCACGGGTGATTCCTGGCCCTAGCTCTAGCGTCTGTCACGCTACAANCCAGAGAGGCTCGCTCTCCAGTTTCACCCTGTGCTCTTAACTTATGTAGCTTTAAACTTTATTTTTTTTATATTTCCCTTTATAACATTTTCTCTAAAATAATTGAACACTTACTAACAGCATTTTAAGGTTTGCTGAGATACACGAGGATAAAGCTAACACACAACATAACATAATGACCTTTTTAACAAACAGTACTAGAATTAACACACAACATAACATAATGACCATTTTAACAAACAGTATTTTCACATAACATAAATCACTGTGCATTTTAACAAACAGTAAAAATTAGCACAATATAAAAGAATGACCATAACAAGTAACATTGCCTGTATTTAGAGGTATTGAAAATGTAACTTTCCAAAGAGAGAACACTGAAGGATTACCCTTAAATCTAAATTAGTTTATATTAAAACTTTCTCACACATAATACAGGACTTTTAAATACAACAAAATACTGGTTGCAAAAGTGGAGTGGTAACATATATCCTTGGTACCTCTGAGGTAGCTGGAAAACTCTCAGGAAATAAGGCATACAATTTAGTACATTTGAATTTCACAATGGGGCTTTTCTTAGATTATGTACTTTAACTTATGCACGCACGAATTTTATGAATTGTATGTATATCAGAACTGATCTCACCCAATCCCAGTGCTCAGTAGCAGAAGAAATTCCCATGCCAAGTGGTGCATTTGCAAAGCAGCAGGAGCTCACAATCCGTTTGAATTGGCACAGATTCATTGGACTGACCATTGCAAAAATAAAAAGTACAACAGCAATGAAAAGCAGAGTTTTACCGGATACACTAACTTAAATTTTATTTCTATCCCTATGTACTTACTAGTCTAAGAAATCACTACTTCTAAACATGAAGACAGAAAGTGTGAAGACCTATGAATACCTTTTCAACAGCATCTAGCACCAGAGCTATTCACAAAATCTGAAATATTTAACAGCGAAGGCTAAAGTTAAACTGACATAACTTTCACACATGGACATAAGTAAAGCAGGAAAAAGTTTTATCTTTAAAACAGGAATAAGCAACTATTTACCATTATGCTATAGGAGGGAACAGCTGTTTGAGTTGATAAAGTAAATTAACAACTTGAAGACATAAGTCTTGTTTGACTGAACATCGCCTCTCCCTGCAATAGACTCATGCACCTAATCAGGAGATTATTGTGAAAATCCAGCACTACATGTAAAGGGCTCCAATGATTAAATGAAGCACTACTTCTCAAATTCTCTCAGCGACAATCAAGGACTCACAGAAACATTCTTGGCTCTGCCCAAAGTGATCCCCAAGCATGTAAGTCACTAAGAATCAGTATTCTTCATCTACCTGGATGCATATACTGAAAACAAAATGAAAAACAGCCACTGTAGAATATGAGTTAGGCAGGTCATTTAGCTTTGTACTTTACAGAGTAAAATAGTTACACTCATCAAAAACTAACTTAGAGGAAAAGAAATTTTAGAATTGATAGCATGTAGCAACTTTCTTTATTGTATTTCTAAATGTATAGAACAATTCCGGTTTGAATGGAAACAAACAAATTATTAATACTTTAAAACAACAAGGTTCACATCTCTTCTTCAAAGTATTTATCTTCATTTCTTAGGAAAAAAAAAAGATGCAATTCTATTTAGCGTATCAATGAAATTAGAAGGGAAGTCCTACTGAAGGACTAACTCTCCTTAATGCCCTTATTCTCCCTTCATTATGCCACTGATGTCCCATGACAACAACATTAATTTGACATGGATGAGTTATGACCCACTGTTTCTTGCACAAGTCTCAGGAAGCCTCAGGCAGGGTTTTTCTGCTTTGGGTATTGGGGCCAGAAGGACCATGCAGGAAACCACTGCAATAGAAGGAGCAATTAAGCTACAGGTTGTTTTGCTGTAAGCAGCTAACCAGCTGTGCCTAATAAATTATTTGATTATACAACATCTTATAGCTTTGACATCGATTGTAACCGTGCATAAAACTAACATTCAGTGGCTTTGTATATTTGCTTGTGTGATGATAGCTTTAATTCCTCCTGGTACCCCTTAGTGCACCCTGGCAATCCAAAGCACTGCTGGGCTTTCCATACCAACGGCCAGCATGCTCAGAGCACCCCAAAACCATGGACTAACACACAACAGTCTTAGGAAGGAAGCGGGAAAGGACTGCAATTACTGTTTGCTGCCAAGAAACAAGGCCACTCTCACTCGGAGCAGAAATGAGTAAGAGGGGGGAAACTGAGGCACGGATACATTGTATGTGTGTATATTTACAATGGACACAAACACAGGTGAACACACAAAACACAACTCAGTAGAGGTGTCCAAGAAATTCCTGAACTAGAAGCCTGATTTATTTGTTTTTTAAGAGGTAGAATTCCACGCTGATGTACACAGCCTGTTTCTGGCACTTGCACTACTTTCCCCACGAGCTCTCCGTTATCTCTATATGCAGTGCTTCGTGTTTGAGAGCTGTAACTACTACGGACTTCACATTCCCAGTCCCACATGACTCCATGCTACTCTGCATCCTCACAAAAGAAAGGGGAAATTGCTCTGTGCAAGGTCTTGCACAAACTTGAATTTAAAAAAAAATCGCTGTTAAACAGCCCTCACAACCACTGCAAGTCTGAAGAGCTTTCCCCCATCATGACAACCATCTCCTAAAAAATGCTGGCATATGAATCTTCTTCATCTTCTCATGTGGCCACAAAGAACTGTGGACACTGGCATTGTTCTCTAGCTGAATGTCCCAGTCCTCCAGGAGGACTCACAAATTGTCAAGATGACTCAGAGGACCATCACACATCACGTATAACAAAGAAGTGAATTAAGCACATCTCCAAAAAATTCAGACAGCAATTCATAAACTATTAAATGGAAGATTATAATAACAAATAGATGAATTCAGCCCTCCATGGATAATACATGTACAAAAATGCTAATCTTTGAGGCTAAATTATTCACAACGAATGAGTCAATCAGCCCTATTCCCTCACAGACCACTATTTCCGCGAGCTATTTATAAGTGAGACAAAATTGATGTGCTTGTATCATCTATACAAGGGGAAAGTGCATGATAATCCTCTTTTTATTCTCTTTATTAAGGCATTCCATGAATGTGAATGCCAACAAAAAGCACAAGAACCATCTGTAATTGATACTGCAGTGACAGCTAAACTGCAAGTTAGTGAATTTGGCAACATTACAAATTTCCTCAGTTCTGATCAGGCACTTAATAAAGAAATACCTCATTTATTAAGTGATGTAGTCAGCAGAACTCTGAACAAAACAGCCCATGCCAGAATGCCGTCACAATCATGTAAAATACCTGTTTTACAGAGACAGTTCTTTAAACTAAAATATCTATATCCCAGGAGCAGCTACAATCAGAAATCACTACTGCCAAAATAAGTGCATCACACAGATTTCTCTTCCCTGACTTCCCAGCCAGCTGAATTTCCCCCAGCCACAGGATCCTCTCTTGCTTGGAGGGACTCAGATCTTTGGGACAGCACAGAGAATAATGCAAGTCCTGATAAAAGGACTTTTCTGCTGAAAGAAGGATCAACCCCTTAAGTGCAGGTTGAGAACTGTCATTATAGGACACGAGAAAGAACCACTCTGGCACGCACTGAGCTGCGATGGGCAAGAAAAGGGATGAACTTTATTTGTCCTCCTATATTTATACATTTCGCAATTCGACAAGGGATTGGAAGGATGGTGTCACTTCCTCTCCAATCTCACTGGTAAAAAGAGATGCTCATCAAAAGTTCTCTCATTGTAAAAGAACGAAAACAAAAAAGGACAGTTAAGTAAACATTGTCTATTATTTACATGAAAGTGTGTGAAAATCTCTGACTCCAAGGTTACAAACATCAAAAGGCTAAAAAAGAACAGGGCAACACAGAACAACTTTAAGGGACTGGGACATCAGAACTCTCTGTGGTCCATGTTCTCCCTCTAACGCAGGGCCAAGGTCCATAACTGTCACACACACTTTTTTGGCAGTTCCAGCTCTATCAGAATCGAGTAGTACGTGAACTTAGTGATGCTGTTTTATAAGCAAACAGTTGCCATGTTAGTCACTTTAAAAACTTGACATCAAAAAAAAGAGCCACCACAGAGAGACACATTTTCAGATACAATTTAAAGGTTAAGCCAGACAAGTTCCCTGAATCAGGATCTAATGAGATTCCAAGGCTCAGCTCAGGAGATTTGATGCTGTCTGAGCAAAGGAGAGGCTGCTCACATCTCTTCCGTCAGTAACAGCTGAGCCTCCCAGAAGGACACAGACACTTCCATGGATCCTGGCTACCTCGTTTACCAACGAAACATCCCAATTAACTTCTACAGGGATTATGCATCGAATTCTTGCTGAAATTAACGTGCCCAAATGTCTTTCCTGGCTTTGTAGGATTGAGTCCTCATTTACATGTGGCTAAGTGCTTCTCCACATCCCTGGAAATGGCATATGTTCTATCCTAGCTGTATGAAGTGACGATGGCAACAAAGGGTTAAGAAAGAAACTGTTAAGCATGATGTAAAAATAGAGTTTAAACTAATCAAAAATAAATTAAATGCCTTTTTAAACAGAGAAAACAACATTAGTTTGATTTTTTTTTTAATATTGACGCTCACACAGACAACAAAGAGAGCATAGATTTAGCTGAAATCAAATGAGATTCAAAATTGCTTCCAGTGTTGGTGCTGAAAACAAAGCATGCACAAGGGTCTACTACGCTGCTCTCTTGCAAGGCATAAACCAGGTCTGTAATAAACTGCTTGATGCTGTCTTGGTGGTCATAAAGCTACCAAAAAAAAAAAAAAAGAAAAAAGAAAAAAAGGTATATGCCATTTTTTATAACACTTTAGGGTCCAATGCAATATAAAATACATCTTTCTGGCACTGTGTGCTTTCGGAGTAGATTCTAGTGACTTTGAGGTTTATATGCACTTTTGTCAGAGAGGAACTGAACATATTTCTTGTTGGATTGGGCCATAGGCAGCTATAGCTGTTCCCAAAGGACAGTGTAAATGACAAGCATTCTGAACCCCAGGGAAAATATAAATCATTAACAACAAGCCCAAGATAAGAGCTCCTCGAAAGGACATTTCCATTTTTAAGAGATAGTTTTCAATTCCCTTTATATTTAAAAGAAATGTTAACTTTCCTAAATATATTAAAATTACTTTATCTTCACATGGACAGAAGAATACCATCACAACTCCACTCCATAAATGTAACCCCAAAAGACCATCTCTTTAGATCATTTCTTTAACCACATTGCCTTTTTCATTGCCTTCTTCCAGGTGGCTCCTTTGGTTGTTCACCATAAGCAGTGCGGGTGTATTCAAGGCTATCCCTGGCCCATCCCAAATCCCACACCACCTCCACACCCTCACAGACAGCGCTGATTCCTTAAATTCTTGTTAAGCTTTTAGGACACTGTTATTACCTTGCTTCTGACAGGAGTCTTTTGTTTTCTCCTTATTGACGAAGGGTTTTTTCTAAAGCTTAACTTTTTTTTACCTTGATACCTATGCACAGACAATGTGTGAGGCTACGTAAATTAACTTCTGCTTTCTTTGCACTGCCCAGTTTGTTGACATTCACATATTATTTCTTATTGTTTTGGGGCAATATGTTCTCTGGGGGATGGACGGATTTTTTTTTTCCACCCCATTTTATAGCATTCCAAATCCAAAGCAGCCATGTTCCTAGATAATGGTGTCAAACAAATAATGAACAGCAATAACCTTAAGCTAGATTTTCTTGGTTTGTAAGGCATTATTTTAGAACAACTACTTGTAGTGTCTTTTACTCAAAAAAATCCTCCCAAAAACACACACGTTCTCAAATCTGAACCTATTTAACCCAAGCCTTGATGTGTGAAACCTTGATGTGTAGTGAACTCCAGCTAAATTAAATATAGCAACTTTACCACTAATGCAGCATTTTCCCGGGCAAAATACACTGTATTTTATCTAAGAGACACATAGGGAGTACAAACAAGAACAACATTACCAAAAAGATCTTCTCTTTAGGATCAACAGATCTGGGTTACAAGGCAAATTATTTGAAAACAAGTTGCTGAGGCAATATTCCATCAAAATGACTACTATCAGCCATAAACATATGGGACCCTCTAACTACCCAGGGTAATAAGTCTTGTATATTATTGCTGGGAATTCCTTCAAAGCCCAAATCATTTTTAGTTTGTAAAGCTCCCTAATTTATTTTCCATGGTTGGGAGGAATCTGCTGCTAAACTAAAAATACAGTTTTACCCCCCATTATCTCTGCACATAAAGAGTCACAGAGCTTTGGGCTAGAATTAACATGAGATAGGCTATTATTACTGCAAGAACATTTAGCAGTCCCTGTTGACTTTGCAGTTTGTAATAATAAATATCCTCCCCATAATATCTTACTCTATTTTTTTCTAAACTTGATGCCTTGAGGAAGTCTTGAAGCTTGTGATAAAATGCTAACAGTATTTACCTATTTTGTTGCTAGCCTGGATTTCCTTTTCTCCCTGGGAAAAGTCATTTAAAGAAATGATATTTGCAAGCAAAAGCTCTTAAAAGTGTAACCTCTGATTTCATGAATGCCCTACAGAAATATGATGTCCTAGTGTACTTGATTACTGAAGCAAAACTGGCTCTGCTTGTATAAAGTATCGGCACTATTTTATAGCGACGCATTTGCTCTTCCACAAAGGAAAAACCTTGTAATCAGACGTGAAGGTTATAAAAGATGCAGTCTGCTAGTGTCCTATTATCACCAATCAAGGTGATAATTAAGACCAGATTTCTGTAAGGAGGAGGTAGGCATTTAGGGGGCTTCACAAAGTACTGAACTTCATGCACGTAATAAACAGTTCAAAGAACTCTTACTTTATTAAGAAAATGCTGAAAGTAAGGTGTACTCTTGCATACATAACTACCTTACTTTGTTGGGCCGATTCTGTGCAACAGAAAAAACTTGCCTACTCTCACATATACTAAGAATGATGGAGTTTGGTAGCTTTCTTTTTGCTGTTGGGGATTTTTTTTAGGGGTGGATGTTGTTCTGTTTTGCTAAAGCCTTCTATTTTAACTTGGAGTCAGAATTCTTTTCTCACAGTTTCATGTAAATAATGGCCAATGTTTACTTAACTGTATTTTCTGTTTTTCATTCCTTTTGTGATAAGAGAAAGTTTGATGAGCATCCTTTTTCTCCAGTGGGATTGAGGAGGAAGTGACATGTCCTCCAATCCCTAGTGGAATTGAGAACCCTATAAAGCATGAGAAATGTAAATAAAGCTTCTCTTTTTCCCTCTTTCTGCTGAACCTAGCAGGTGTGAGAGTTTCCTTTATTGCGTCCTTCACCGATACAGGTGGGTGTCATGGGTTAGCACAGCTTGGGGTTTTAGTTAAGAAGGAAAAAAAAATTCCACCAGCCACAGAAGTGAGGTTTTTGCAAGGGGCTGTTGTAACTTCCTCCAGACCAATCAATTGGCTAACTTGAATATCGACAACTCTGTTAAGCCACTCAAGAAGCTAGACAGGCCTCTGTAAAAGACACATTTGAATACAAGCAAGCCCAGGAATCGCTCTCTTGCTTCCAGCCCTTGGACAGCTCACTGGGGGCCCGCTTGGCCTGGTGGGGCTGGTCCTGGCCACTCAGCCTGACAGGGCTGGGCCATGGCCCGCGGCTCCGTGTGGGCTGGTCCCCCCCAGCACACCTTGGCAAGATTGTGGTCACTCAGCGAAACATTTCAGCCATTCCCGCTCCGGTAGAGCAGCCCCATGGCTCTGTGGATGGCCCTCCCTCTCTGGTGCGGCCACCAAAATGAAACTTTACACTGAGACCAAAGACCCGGGTAAGATTAACCCCTCCAGCGCTGTAAGTCCCCCAGAAGAGATGAAACCTGCAGACATCAATCCTCTCCCAGGTCAGAGGAAAGGGAAAGGCAAAGGCACGTGGATAGACACCATGGTAGTTACACCAAAGTCAGTGAAGAAGAAAGAGCTGAAGCCCAGAGGGAGGAGACAGAGCAGATGCTTCAAACCTAGAAGCTGAAATTCTTTTGTAAAGCTATGGTGATGGACTATGATACATCAGAGAACCTTTTTGTAATTTCATTGAAATAGGGGGTGGAGTGTTCAAACCATAGCCACAAGCAAAGGTGCCTGTGCTGAAATAAGTAAATGTTGAAGTAGATGTGATCCAATGATAAGCATGAACAGAGAGAGATAGTGATGAAGTGAAGACCCTTGCTCCCAGAGAAGAAGACGACCTCTGTTCCTAGAGATGAAGATGATCCCAGAGATAGATGAAGAGAACCTTTGCTTCTGAACAGCTTATCCTTAAAGTAGTACCCCATTAGCTAAGACTGAACCCTCGAAAACAGCGTGGGGAAAGCTGTAATTGAGGGAAGGACTCACACATGCCAACAGAAAACCACCCCGAATGGCTGTTGTGCCGTGACATTGAAGCCATGAGAAGACTGTTTCTTGTGGAGAAATTGCTATAGCAAGGCAGGAGAGACTCCTCTCCCTAAGGGAACTGATGAAAGACTATTATAGAGGTGGTAAACTGACTGAAATAATCCCAAGTGTGTGTCTTTATGTTGTAAGTGGGAGGAGGGAGGAGGATGAGGATGGGGGGAGGAGAAGTGTTCTGAAGGTTTCTTCTGACCCTTATTATTCCTTTTTCCTTCAGTTCTGTTAATAAACTTCTTTATATTCTTTAAAGTTTGGAGCCTGCTTCACATTCCTCTTAATTCTTATCTCATAGAAGGTAAAAAATACAAACAACACCACTACAGTGGGTTTTGAGGGTTTTTGGTTGGTTTTTTTTTTCCCCAGCATTGTTCATAAATGCATTTAGAAGCAAAGAATTGAGATGAAGACAACATCCTTTATACATTCAAGGTTCCAGTTCACTTAAAGCTTTTCAGCAAACGTTTCACATTTCAGGCACTACAGTTTTCCTTTAACTCATTCTTGCTGGTTTTTACTTATTCATAGGTCTGTCAAGTGAATTCAGCAAATTATCAAGCAAAACATGCACATTGCAAATACCCTCTCTCATAAAAAGACAATCTCCATAGATGTCAACAAGTACTCACAAGAACTAATTAAATCAAGCCATGCTTACACACCTAAATGTGTATTTCCCTCTACCCTGTGTGCCTGGTATGATGTAAGGCTTAGAAGAGTAGTAGTCTGTTGGCAATTGATCCTTTTTAGACAGAGAAAACAAGAAACAATTAAGTTATGAATAAGAGCAACAATACACTCTCTGCTTCACATACACGTCCGGTTCAACTTAAATCATGAACAGATGGAAAGCAAGACATTTTCCTATTTCAGATTCACTACATTCCTCTAGAGTCCACAAAACTATACTTTTTAAAAATTAAAATGTTTAGAATTATAAACTATTTCCAAATAGGTAATCCACTGATCTTTAGCTTACTGACTTGTCTCCCTTTTGCCACCTCATTTATTGTGGCATTATTCTTACTGGACAGCAATTGACTACGGCCATTATTTGTAGACTGTTAGTTTTCTCTTATGAAATCTATTTCAGTAATTTTACTTTCAGTGTTTATAAAGGTTATTTCATACCTGTGTGTTTGTTAGATGTAAATCCTGATTTTCCTCCTACAAATGAGGCATTTTTCAATTCTCATGAGCTTTCCACAGATGTTGCTGGGAAGTTGTCTAACCTGCAAGTGTTAACACAGTGTTAACACAGGTTTTTTACACTTGCACAAATAAATGAGTCATTTCTTTTTTAACAAAGCAGGCAAATGAATTTGAACTCATTTGAACCCTCTAGAACTGCAGCACTGGAGGAAACCTCCACCATCTTATACCCACAGCATTTTCCCGACTGCTCCTCTTTACCTTCTTTAGCCTCTTTCTTAGGGCTATCTTCATTTATTCCTACAATTTCCAATTCAAAAATTTTCACTCCCTGCTCTTTTGTGGTGGCCACCACCCCTTGCATGCCCCTTTCTGCTTCACCTTCTTCCAATCCTCATGGATTTTGTGCCTCTGGCATGTATTTCCATGCCCTCCCCACCACGGAAAGCACACTCCCATTTCCAGGTTCCATCACCAATGAGTGAAATTAGAAGTAACAGGATGAGACACACCCAGACTTTGGCAGAGCCACACATTTAACACCGCCACAATGTTCCCCTGGTGCCACTGCAGATCTGGGTGTTGGCGTGAACTGCAGCCTGAGCTTCATTAGGGTATGGAATTTTCTCCCTGCTTTTTCCTTTCTGCCCCCTTCCCAGCTCAGCCCACCTTCACATGACAAGGGATAAAGTCGTGTAGCCTTGAGCACAAGCTCACAAACTCTTATGTGAGTAAGTAGTTTGATTCCTGTGGAGCTCCTCCAGGATAAGGTAAAGCATTGCAGATTTTGGAAAGCGGCCACTTGCTGAGGCACCAAAGACACTTCTCCTCATAACTTTATTTTACATGTAAAGTGCTGTGCATTTCATACAGCAATACATTTATACAGTCTTTGATCATTTATCTTTCTCAGGCCTCTAATTTTCAGCTTAACCACTTCATTCTTCACTGCACATGGCCTCATTTAATTTCCTTATATCTGCAGAGCAGGAATTAGACAGGCCCAGAAGAGATCAAACAGTGCTGAATTTGGGTCATTATCCACAAAGCATCCCAAGACAGCCTGCCTCAGCTGTCAGTGAAAGTTCACTTGCAATGTTTTACTCACACTAGAAAAGGAGATAGGGAAAACTAGTAACCTTCATTAGACCAGAAAGCATAAAAACCTTTAGGCATAACCTCAGGAGCTTCTTCAGGACTCACACGTCTGAAAGCTCAGCTCTCCTTTTCCTCCTGAGGGCATGGTCAGGAAAGGATTTTTTTTTTTTTTCAAATCAGACACTTTATCCACTATTTGTAAGAACAGTACCTGAAAGCACCAATTTGTAAGGGTCTCTTCATAGCAGCCATTTCATCTGACCACCTGAACACATTTAGATTTAAGCAGACTGAACCTCACCGCCTGGTTTAAATTACCAATCTGCTTAAATAATCCAGTGCACCAATGCTAGAATACCTTATCTATACCACTAAAAACAAATCCTCTCTCCCTTCTTTTTTTAAGTACAGCTCTGGAACACTGAACACCAGTTTTCCTCCTGTTAATCTCTTTTGGTTATCCATTCATTTTTCATAGTTTCACTTGAAGGTTTTCATTTTCAAATTAATACAGGATATTGTATCATCCTTCTAAACCAGTTTCTGTGTCCCAGTTTCACACTGAATCGAACAAGCAGGAAACACACAGTCCCTGCTTTGGTTTTCTAGTGATATTTGCATACAGTCACTAAGGACAAGTTATTTCTTCCATCTGATTGATTTTTAAAGTTTGTCTGTTGCATCAAAAAGTAAGATTTTTTTTTACATTTTGATTGGTGATTAGATTCTGAACCAAGTCAGAATCTAAAAGAAACACTGATATTTAAACATTATTAATTTAAAAGATAAATTCGAGGGCTTCTATTCTCACTGCTACCAATACATACAATAGCATCCCAACATTCAGGCTTATAACACACAAAACTAAGTCTTGGCAAGCAATAGCTCAGACATGCAGTATTTATTGCAGTCATGAAGCCTATTATGGACATATTTGTTTATCTCATCACAATTAAACATTCATGAAGAAATATTATGGAAAAAAAGCGTTTCTGGTCTCACAGCTAATTAGCACAATTTAAGAGTACCCCATAGTTAAGCTGCCCAGCCTCTCTCTCAAGGAAAGTGGGGATCTGAATCTAAATTACAAGTGCTCTCCTCCCCCTCATCTGTGCATTTTCAAAACCAGGATTTCAGTCTTGCTTACTAACCCGTGTCTGACTGATCTGACCTTACAGAGAGTACAGATGTACAGGGATAAACTTGTAAAGTGTATTTTATTTAACTTGCCTCATAGAGGATTGCTAAATTTCCACAGTATCTATGTCATCACACATGGTCTGGATTTCAGCCTAGAACAATCAGTGAAAAATAACTAAGGGACACATGCAAAACAATGAAAACTTGTTATTTACAACAAAATCAGTGTTTTCAGAAAATCAAGGAATACTGACACCAAGCACATAGTCTGTACCTTCCTATGTCCACATACATCCTTACACTGCTATTATAATATTCTAATAGATTGTTTCTCCATGCAAGGTTATAAAAGTGTGGTTTATTAGGGTACTGCAACCATAAACTTACAACTGTTTCTCAGGTTGAATTTATATCTAGCCATCAAAATGCATTACTACATTCCAGTCACTTCTTTTTTTTCCTTGCATATTAACATAATCCCCCCAACACTTCAAAGTAAATGAAGTTACATCTAGTTGCTCTTCAAACCTACAGCTCTGTGTTTTTTAATAAAGGTTCTCTTTTTATTTTCTAAGGGCATGATGCATATGCAGGTAATAGCCAACGATGAAACCACAGCTACGTTATAAACTACCTTATTAAAAATTAAGGATTGTAATTACACACTGAAACCCAAGAAAATTATTATTCCTTTTTCCATACTCTTGTGCTTTTGACCCTCAGACAAAGGCATATCCTAGAAAACTAATGTGTAATCAGTTCTCCAGACTCAGCAATGGCTTGGTGTGAGGGCCCAGAGCCGGGAAGCTCCTGAACAAAAAATCCCGAGCCCCATGGTTCGTCTGTCAGGGACAGGCAGTGATCCTGCTGTTTAATTGCGTGTTTAATTGTGACCTGTGTCTAAATCCCCCCAGATGCCCACGCACCAGGCTGCCTTATAGAAGACTGCTGAATTTCCATAATATAAATAATAGCAGTCTGACCTTGCTGCTAAAAATCCACAGCTAAAACTTCAAGCTGGGGTTAACCCATGACATCTCTGTACACATGATCTGGATTTCAGCCTGGAATAACCAGTGAAAAATAACTAAAGGGACACAGGAAAACAACGAAAACTTGCTGTTTGCAACGAGACCAGCGTGTTCCGAAAACCAAGCGGCGGACCCGCAGAGCACCACGCTGCCGAACTAACTTTTACTATGTTTTCATTCTAATCTTTAATAGGTACACGTACAATAAGAAAACCCAAACCACCGAGCGGGGCAGGGAGCAGGAAGCCGGGACATCACCGCCCCGTCCCGGCTGTGGGTTCGTCCCCCGGATGGCCAGGCCGGTCCTGCGGCGCCTCTCCCGCAACTCGGGGCGGCCAGACAGACAAACCTCGCAGAGAGGAGGAGAAGCGGCTCCCGCAGACGCCCTCGCAGCCCCATTCCACTGCGCCTCCCCGGAGCTGGCCGCGGCCCGACCCCGCAGCGTGGGCGGGCACAGCGCGGAGCCCCGGCCCGGCCCCGTTCCGCCCCTCGGCGCCGGGAGGCGGANAGCCCGGCGGGGGTCGCGGCCTCGGGCCCCGCGTCTCGGCAGAGCGAGAGCTCGCAGGGAGAGGAGCAGGAGAGGAGCGGGAGGCCCCGGCCCGCCCGCCGTGACTCACCGGCGGCGCTCGGGGAGAGTCCCCAGGCCGGCCCGGCCCTGGCACAGCGGGGCAGGCGATTCCCGGCGCACCGGGAGGGCTGGGAGCCGGGCCCGGGGTTCCCCGGACGTGGGTGAGGGAGGAGGAGGAGCAGAATCTCCCGCTGGCAGCTCGGGAAACAAAACAGGCCCGCCGGGAGTTGCCGGGGCCCAGGGGGAGCCGGGACGCGAGCGGTGCCGCTGTGCGGGAGCCACGTCCAGGCTGCGGGGGCCGCCACCGCCCGGCCCTGGGCTCCGCGCGGGTGTGGAAACAACTTGGTCTTGCTTCTCTGTAGCCACTCTGGCATTCCAAAACGCTTCAACTTCGGCAGGAACAACGATCCCCAAAGTAAAGCCCAAAAAGATGCCTTAACTGCCAGCAGGCCGCTGGGCGATGCTCAGCTCTCCCCATTGTCATGCCCCAGGGTTGGTGAGCCCCAGGTCTGGCTCTCTGGCATGTTGGGTGGGTGTCCCCTGTCAAATTTGGTGGGTCGGCGTTTGAAAAGGGCTCGCAGAAAATGACGCTGCTCATCAACCAATTGTGTGTCACCGGAGGACAGAGAACACGCGCAGGTCCCACCTGGCTCTTGCCATTTTAGATGCAGCACCTGAGAAGGGAGGAAGAGGAGTCGGTGCTAAGCTTCCGTGACCAAGGAAGGATTGCAGGAACCAGGTCAAGCCCTGATGGATGTCTCTCGTCCAACCTGTTTTAAGGCATGGAGGTGCTTCCTCCTTGCCCTAGTGCGTGTGTGACGGCAGCATGACACACAGGAGTGGCTGTTGGCAAAAGACTATCTCAGAATAACCTGTCATATTCTGTCTGCTCGAGTAACTAGGGATTGCCTCAGTTATCAGAGAGAAACAAGAACCAAGGTCTCGTCTTGGCCTTCACTTCTGAAAACAAATGAAAGGGTCTGTAACTCCAGATAGCTGTTTCCAGTTTATTGCTATCCTTAGTTTAAGCCACTATAGGAGATCAGAAACCACAAAAATAAGCATCATGCTCACCCTTACTGTCTCCTGAGTTAAGTACTGTTCTTATTTGTTATCACCTTAAGGTTCTTACTTCTCAAGCTCACTATAATAACGACTTATTTTTAATAGTGTAGTTAGAAAAGCCAGTCTTGTATGTAGCTATTAAGCTTTTTCTTTCAATTTCACCAAGTGGAGCTGAGCAAGTGATATACATTTATCTACCTTCAAAATTACTTGCCTGTAGCATTTTCAGAATGATTTTCACTGCTGCTTTGCCTGTGTGAAGAATGCAGTTATATTCCGTGCCATCTTTCGGTTCGTAGTTATTTTCCACTGAAAAGTCTGCATCTCCCAAGGATGCTTTTTGTGTAGCACTCACAGTAGTAGTAGCATTTTAAAAACAGATGTTGTTTCCACACTGGTTTTTTTGAATATATTTTTTTTGCCCAATTACTGGGTAAATCTCCAGCTAGGTTGAAAGAGGAAGCATATATTCTGTCTTTAAAATGCCACTGGAGGTTTGGGGTTTTTTTCTAATTCAGACCTATTAATGTTGAAATAATTTCAGAAATGGATGTTTTACAGTATCTCTAGCTTTGGGAATGAAGAGTGTGAATGCTTCTCACTGTTTGTAGAAAAATTGCCCCAAACCTTAAAAAATGAAAAGGGTGACCTCTGGTTCTAGAATTTGTCTGTCATAAGCTGTAAAAAAAGTTTATTTGAGAATCTGCTCCTTTCAAACTCCCACCCAAGGTGCAGACATAGAATAGGAGTAGATGAATCTCTCCTAGATAATAACTTCTTTCCTCTATGAAGGTCAGAGGATGCTGAGTCAGAGATGCAGACCTCCTGCCCTGCCTTTGCCCAGGTGAATCACACCCAAGCACGTGTTGTAAATCCTATCAAAAGTTAGTTGCAACTAAGCATGATTGATGCTTGGACTGTAAACAATACTTGCTTTAATAAGAGGATGGTATCAGAAAATAATTTTTCATAGTACAGTGCACAAAACTCCTATGAAGGATAATAGGTTTCACCAGACAGACAGTGTTCAAGCTTTGCTGGCTACGTCAGTTGTCAGGAGCCTTAAATTTGTTGTAAAGGCCTCCACTTTCCTGTCTTACTATTCTTAAGCATCTCCTGATTGAAAAGTTTCAAATACTGTTGCTTTATAGTCTGACTTGAAGAAGGGCTGCACAGATGTGGAGGGGAGGAAGCTCCCCCAGAGCAGAAAAAGAACAGAGAAGAGCAGGATCCAGGACTTGCACCTGGGATTATTTTTACTGTGTTAGTGGAGCTGGGAACTCCTCGCCTGCTCTGAGATCTCATAAATCAAGATCTTAAGCTGCTCTACCTGTTGCAGTTACGCCTGGCTGGAGGAGAAGCAGTGGGATGGCAGTGAACATGATATTGCTGAGTTAGTGCTGGACTTGCAGGAAAGTGTGTGTACAGATGTCTTACTGTGGCGTTAAGGCTCTTGCTGGGGTTATGGTGCAAAGTAACATCCTAGGTAAAATAGCTTTTTTTTTTAACACTGCTGACACAATGATGTTGTATACACCAAATTGTATTTTGCTAATATTTTCTATGTCTGAAATGCTGACACTTCACTCTGAACAAAGGGAGGTGTCAAACATGCTGCATGTCTGCAGGGGGCTTAGCAGATGTTTGTGGAGCATTGAAAACCTTGCCCAGCTATCCATATTTTCTTTCCAGATATAATAAAGGAGCAAAATCGAGAGTTGAGAGGTACACAGAGGGCTATAAGCAGAGATAGAGCAGCACTTGAAAAACAGGAAAAACAACTGGTAAGTATGACAGGGAACTTCGTTTTGCTCTTTAAAACATGCACACGTGATAGAAAACGTGAAAAGTTTTAAAGATACAAATCAACGCATAATAGTTGAATACTAAAAAAGGTTGTCTTTCCCTTTCCACTTCTCAGTTATTAAAATTGTGTTGGAAAAAATTTACTGTCTAAAAGCAATTCTCAGCCTTTGACAAAGGAAAATCCTGAAACAGTGTGTTTAGATGAAATAACCACAGGTTTTTCCTACTATTCCTGGCATTCTCTATCCTTCAGAAGTTGTTTTTTTTTTTTAAAGTTTGTAAATCAGTGGTCTTGTGGTAGAAAAATTAAAAGAAATATAAATGCTATCACATGTTACCATGACTTTCCAGTGGGAGAGAGTACTTGAAAAACCACAGGATGTCATGAGTACCCCCATAGGGTTGTTATTTTCATTCATATAGAACTTCCCTAAAATTAGCTAATAATTGAACAACTGTTTGCCTAAATTAAGATCTATTCAGAACTTACTGTGTGTGAGCTTTCAAGTACTCAGTGGCTGAATGCTGCACCTGTGTGGCACTATAAGAGGAGAAATGGATGTGCCAGATGGTGGGGTTTGATGCATGAGGAACGCTCAGACTGTGGGAAAAGCTGTGCAAATCCAGCCCGTTCCAGCAGCTATTGAGGTGGTGGTTCATGGCAGCAGGTTGTATGAATACCAAGAACTGGGAATAATAAACTCAAAGATCAGAGAAACCATTTCTGAAAGCCTTGGACATGTAAGATAGAGTAGGCCACTCATAAATAAGGCATTTTTCTTGTATGAAATATTCCAAATCTGGAAATAATCTTAATTTTAGTGAATATTCAGGCTGAAATGTTGATTACTTACCACACTAAGGGGTTTCAAAAGTGCTGGATTTCTGAGGAGAAGAAAGAAGCAGTGAAATACGTCTTTGAAAAAGTTAAAATTTCCTGCTGGAATGAGAGGAGCAATGTACAATAAATATTAATTTTCAGTGTCAGATCAGGTGAAGAAGGATCAGAGGCTTATCAGTCAATCTCAAAACATTTCATTATGTGTTTTCTCTATAAAGACCTGTTTTCCCCCTTAATTTTAAGGTACTACTCTGAGAAAACCCAGTTATAGAGTTATATTAATTCTATGGATAAAAATACCTTAATATATGCAGACAGTTCTGTTTCAGTTCAGTAACCTGATATGACTGTGCGAATTTTGATTTTTTGTTTCCAGAAGGACATAACTGACTTTATTAAGCTTGCCCCAAACCTCTCAAAAGCAAATAATGTACCCCAAATTTACCCAAATTCTTTTAAATTAAGAATCAAATCATCTGTATATAGGGTTTGATTTCTGCAGGTGGATTATCTGCACTGATTTAGCAACGGTTTGTATTTTGCTTTGAAAATCAGATTATAAATGCTATGTAGGTCTTTCAACTTACTGAGAAAATAGGGATTTTCAAATGTGTGCTGTTAAAACTATGGGTTACTAGCTAATCCCTCCAACCTTCACAGCATTTTAGGTACAAAAAAAAAAAAGGAAATATTATTCTGGTGATGTTACAGGAATTTTTGTGGCTTCTGTGATCTACTTTCAAAGAGCAGAGCTTCTATTTCAGGCCTCTTACATTTGAACAGTCTCATGCTGCTTCTTTGCCACTCTGTACCTTCCTGGATTAAAAATAGTGTGTATAACACACCCTTTAGAAATTATGAATCTGCAGAGGAGATTTTGTGCCAGAGCCATCTCTATAATAAACTTAACTATGAACTTTTCTGGTACTCAGGGTAATGCAGTGGGTCAGTTTATACCTGCCTTAAAATGTGACTGTTCTGCATGTCCTGGTGACTAGAATTTATCTTTTCATGGCTTCTTATAAGTGCAGTTTTCTGGATTACCAGTGCACATAAAGTGAAGCAATTGCATACCTTTAGCAGGCATATTATCCTGAAAAATCCAGGATAAAACTGGTCTTTAAAAGCTGCTTTTACTTAATGGTAAAAATCAAAATGGACAAATGGACATTTACAGAAAACTGAGCCACTGTGGCAAGACCTCCTTAAAAAGGTTGTAAAGGATAGAGTGGTTGAGAAGTTTACATTACCAAGTCACAAATCAGAAGGCGCACTTTGAAGAATCCCAGCTGACAAGATTATTTGTGCCAGGCTTGCATCACTGTAGACTGGGCTAAACAGATTGTTATTTCTCTTTGAATTGACAGATTGGGGTTTGGTTTTGGTTTTCTAAGACAGAAGTGTCTCTCTTATAGCATAAGCACATGTTAAATTATACCACTTTTATTATTATTTAAGTCCAGCTAAATTATGAGGGTAAACAGGCTATAATTATTGGTCATCTAACTTTATCCACTTCTTCCCAAAAAAAGGCTGTGAGGTTCTCTTGAGGCTGAAAAAGTGTTGAAAAGAACTCTGCATTTCTTACATGAGTGATGTTTCATTGCAACAAATCGAAGTTGATTAGAGCCATGGCACCAGTAGTTGACTGGATATCCTAATTTCTCCACTTTTCGGGGCTTTTTTTGAAGTGTGGCTCCCTATCCAGATGTGGAATTGAATGTACACGTAGAAGTGGATGTGCCATCATGCAGAAATTCAAGTCTTTGGGGGAACTGTGTGCTACCACACTATAATTCAGTTTTATTGAGTTTTTTCCTTGTGGTCAAATCATACCAGCATAACATTGATTCTGCTAAACAGCCTTGTTAAAAAAGCAAGGAACTATTTATATAACTTTAACAGTCTTAAAAGATAAAAGAGAATAGTCAACTTTGGAATTTAATTATTAGTGGCTTAATTATAGTCTTTGCGGGAATGAAAACTCTGTAGAATTAATCTCACACCTTTTTTCACAGGAACTGGAAATCAAGAAAATGGCTAAGACTGGGAACAAAGAGGCCTGCAAAGTGCTGGCCAAGCAGCTGGTGCAGCTGCGGAAGCAGAAGAATCGAACCTATGCTGTGAGCTCCAAAGTCACTTCCATGTCCACTCAAACCAAGGTCATGAACTCCCAGATGAAGATGGCAGGAGCTATGTCAGCTACAGCAAAAGTAAGGCACTACAAGATATTCTTTTGTGTTCAAATGCAGCATATGGTTGCAAAAATTGTGTTATTTTGTGCAATTGCAGGGGTAAAAGTCACTGCCCCAAGTGGTGGTGAGGATACCATAGGGAAGCGTAATTTGGCTTTATATTATTAAATTTTTGTTTAGTCAGTCCAGCCACATAGCACCTACATACTTTCTTGGGCTAGACATCTGTCAAATGTTTACATGATAAAAATAAACTAATGCCAATGAATGAACTCCTTTAGTACATAAAAACCCCAATCCCTGCTGCTACAGTGCCTTGCCTGTGTATATTGTCACAAGCAGTTTTGACTGGGAAAAAGTAGGTCATGATTCGTCTAGAAATCAAGGCAGTGTGTCACAATAGCTTTATGGCCTTTGAAAAAAGTAGGTTAGTGCTTTGGATCTAAAGTTCCTAAAAAAATCTGATCTGGAGTTTGCTGTCATTCTCTCTGCGCTCTCTCTGGAAATAGTATTGCATTAAGTTTTCTCCCAAATCTCATCTCATAAAAGAGTGAAAAATCTCAGTTTTCCAAGTTAGTTGTGAACATTCCTCTATTCCCTGAACTGGTAAAGAGGGATTTGGCTTTTGGCAAGAACTGTTCAGCTCAAGGTGCAGGAAGCAGAATTAGCATGCATCACTGTAGACCAAGCTCGGCTTTGATCCCAGTCCAAGTTAAATCCAGTTAAACACAGCAATGGAATTCGGTGCAGAAAGGAATTACCACAAGGGCTTTGTGGTCAGGTGCCTTTTAGACACAGCATGAGGGCAGAGTCCAGCCAGCCAGTGATACAGAGTTGTGGCTCTGCAGCAGATTTACAAAGGGGACTTGTCTGACTGATCAGGTTCAACACCTTACTCAGTATTCCAGCAACACTGCTCTTGTGAACAAGTTGGTCGTGCTTTTTAATTATTACATGGGGGACTTGTTTTTATCTATGATAGATCTTGGATTAACTTTCTCAAAACCAAAGTGTCACTGGAGTAGTTATGAAGATTAGGTCAGTAGGAAAAAAAAAACCAAATATTTTTTAAAAATTACCCAGCATTCATAAAACTAGGCTTTTTGAAACACAGCAGGCACTTGTATGTACAATTTGTGTAACATTATTGAAGAGGAAGGTCTTAAATTCTTTTGATCACTTTTAAAGTGAATATTTTGCCTTATAAACACGGGAAGCTTATAGAATTGTTTATCTCGCAAAACACTCAGTGAAAAATGTATGGGATCAGTTACCTTGACAAGCAAGGCAAATATGTGAATGCAAAGCTTTCAGAGTATTTTCAGTATACTTTTTAGCATGTATGGTGCTAATTTTGGACATGGTTAAGTCCAGTTAAGTTACATGTTTCTTTGAATCATGCACCTGACCCTTACTTTCTGAAGATATATAAACTCTCTATCAGTGCAGAAACTTTTGATGTCCATTTATAACTCTTGTAAAAGAATTCTAGAGAACCAGCACCCTCCAAGTCCAGAACAACTTTTTAAATTCAAATGATGTGACCATGAGCACAATCTTTGAAATTCAAGTAACGTTAGAATTCAAGAATACATTATCACTTTGAACAAACTCAGACATGAAGGCAGAAGACCTTCTGTGAAGCCAGTAGTGACTGCAGTAGCTTGATACCATCTCTTCAAATTAACCAAGTCTTTTATCTTCTCAAAGATGGTTAAATTTTACATTTGAATTGTTCATGTCTATATTTAGATTCTGATATCCCACAGTAACTTGCTTTTTAGGAAAGAGGGAACTATCCCATAGCAGTGCCCACAAAGGCAGTGCTGCACACCTGTAGTAAAATAGATGAAGTTTATTTCACTCTCACAGCAAGATCTCCCCCATCACACAGGTGCACCATAAGCAAGTACTTCCTCAATACTTCAATATTTTCTTTTCAGGGAAAAGTAATTTTTACATTAAATTGTAACATAAAGAAACAATTTAGAGCCTGTCCTCCAGTGGTGGTACAAATAAATGGTTCTTTCTGAATAAGAACCTGTAGCCGTTTACTTCTTTAACATGTGTAGCCTTCAAGTTAGGAAATGTTCTCCATTCTTTTCATTCAGATCAGTCGGATTTTTCCTAATCCAAGGCCAGGGGAGGGTCATGGTGCAAGAAAGATGCACAGATTTAAAAGTCTGCCTGTTAGGGCACTAGATAGCAATATTTCTTACAAAGTGCAGGCTGTACTATTGATCTGTCACTTATCTACAGTTCTCATGGGATGTAAAGAGACAAGGAAAGTGAAATTTGGACTGAAAGGTTTTTCTTAATGTATTCATTAATATTTACTAATGTCTCATATGATTTAAGATTTTTTTTTCCATATTAATAGACAATGCAAGCAGTTAATAAGAAAATGGATCCACAAAAGACACTACAGACCATGCAGAATTTCCAGAAGGAAAACATGAAGATGGAAATGACTGAAGAAATGAGTAAGTTCTGCACTGCAGGGAACAGCTGGCTGCTCTTGGCAGGGGAGAACCAGCCTAGAAACACTGATGTTTGAAGTTTATTTATATAGTTAATGAGCGTGACAGGAAAACTGTAGAGCAAACAAAACAATGTATGTCTGAGCAGGGAGGCTGAGCCTTGGACTTCTTAGAAGCTCTAGGTATTAAATCTAGAATCTATTCCTTCCCCTCTTACTGCAAAACATTCATCATATTTTTAGAAGGAGCGTAATGGAGGGGAAGAGGGTTTGAGACCAGTTCAAGGCCTTGATGACATAACTGGTAGGGGGACTTGAAAAATTGCTTTAAGTGATCACAGTTAAAATCCTGATAATCACAGCTTTCTGCACATGGTGGTGTGATATGGTTCTGTCTCCTTTTTCTGAAATAAGGCCACAAACAACTTCTTGGGGAGGCAACAAGTTTCTTGTTCCTGAGTGCATGTGCCCACTGTCAGCTGATTCCTGCTGTTGCTCACAGTCTCCTCCCTATCCCAATTCCAGCCCCTTTGTTGGTCACACTGAGTAGCGTGGACTCAAACCAGTACTGCTGACCAAGATGGAAACACCTCAACTGCACCCAAGTTATCTGAGTAGTTAACAACTTTGCAACGTAGTTGGAGGAAGAAGAGGAAGGGGATTTTTGTGAAACTATGGATGTTTTGCAGAAATGTTAAAATCTAGTGTAGGGGGAGATACAGCAGCTGAACTCTTTGGGTGGAACTCAACGTTTTTCTAAAAGCAGCCATGCCTTACCCTGTTGTTGCCCTGGCTGTGCTCACAGGCTTTCCAAGGCAGAGCTAAGCCTCTCTAACATCCAGGTGCCTTCTGCTGGTATCTTACACTGGGGTATTACTGCTGTGTCCTGGGAGGGTAGAGAGATGGTACTGCTGAGGTCCTGTTAGTTACCTTTCTGCTTAATGCAGTGTGGATGTTTTTTTTTTCCTTTCTCCTAAGTTAATGATACTCTGGATGATATTTTTGATGCTTCCGATGAAGAGGAAGAAAGCCAAGATATTGTTAACCAAGTGCTTGATGAGATTGGGATTGAAATCTCGGGCAAGGTATGGCTATTTTTACTCCATTCATGTGCTTTCCCCCCTACATTCCATTTTTAAAAATAGTTTATTCTAGAAGTCAGCTTGTCATAACATGCATTATTCTGACTGAAGAAAACTTCTGTCTCCTTCTAGATGGCCAAAGCTCCCTCAGCTGCCAGAGGGTTGCCATCTGCATCAGCATCGACTGCCACCACCATATCAGATGAGGAGATTGAACGCCAGCTCAAAGCCTTGGGGGTGGATTAACTTACCAAGTTCAGAGTCTGCCTGCTGAGCGTTCAGCTCTAGTCACATCTACAAAGTGAAAATACTCTTTCAATGCAACTGATTTCTAAGAGAACCGTGAAGGTCTTAGAAACGACAACTTGAAGATCAATTTGCAGAGAAAAGTACATTTTTTTGTCCATTGCATGGAGTCTTTTTGACTCTGGACCAACTGGGGTGTAGTTCTAATGATAAGTTCACTTATATCTGATCCAGATCTGTCCTTTGGATTCAAAGTTTTCTTCCATCTCCGTTCCTGGCCTGTCTCTAGAACTGGCTATTCTGTGGCTGGTGATGCCACTTCCTAGGACAGCACCTATGTAATATTTGTCATTATTACAAAACTATCACTATAAAAACATTCGTAGTCTGTCATCTCTTAGCACAAACAAAACTTCACCTTGGCTCTTAGTTGGAAACTATTTTTTCCATGAGAAATAGCTTTGAAAGTCTAGCAAATTTAGGCAGAAAAGAAAAAGTATTTCTTTGAAATTCCTGTAGCAACTTCTGAGCTGATGAAATAATAGCTCACTGTTCTTCTTACCAGAATGGAAGGATACACTCCTTGTGCAATTAATTTTTTGGAAGAGGAATTACATTTGTTAGTGAACTTTGTTGCATGAAAGGCACTGATTGAGCTCTATTGTACTGTAACATAGCTGGTTTCAACAGAATTGCTGTGCCTTTATGTATATAAATCTTGTACCTTTGTGGTTTTCTTTCAGAATGAGTCTTTGAAAGGTGAGTAAACTTAATTATTAAGATGGTTTCACAGAATGCTTTGGTGAGACCTCTCTGCACACTCGATGGGACTCAGTGCTGAAGTGGAGAGATGCACTCATTCATTAATGCAACTTGTGCACTTGCAAAAAGGACATTTGCCTGAAGCAACATTTGTATATATTTTACAGTATTTCTTAATGGAAGATAACTGTGCATAATTGTATTGTTTGCTAAGATGCAACTGATCACATTGATAAACTAAATCTAAATATTAGTTTTGAGAACAATTTTGGATCATAAATGATAACTAGCCTAAACACTATAATAAAAGCATTCTGGTTCTGTGAAGGTTTTTCTATGGTCTCTGAGCTGCATCAACACAATTCTAGCTTTAAATGGAATATGCACTGTGCTAAGGAAATAAGGACTTTTGATACTTGAAATGGATAAAATGAGAATGCAGTTCCCAGTTACATACTTCCTAGATGGTGTGATATTCCTCAGCCCTGACTCTGCTGGAGATATTTGCCCCTCAGTGCTGGTTTAGTGGTGCTGCTCACTGAACAGAAACAACGATCATCTTGGCTGTAAAAAGAGAAAAGCAAAATACCTCCCAAAAGCAAAACCAGGGTAACTGGGGAAGGGCAAACTTCATACAGAGGCTTTGCTGCTAGACAAAGTGTAGCAGGAAACCTCAGTGAATCTACTGTTGTTGCACCATCTGGTGTTTAGGATTGAAGTCAGCAGAGAAAGAGAATTCATAGAAGAGCCTTCCTCAGGTTTTTGACCTAGAATTGCAGGTGTTCTTTCTCTTTCAAAGAAATAATGGACAAACTGAATCTGTCAGGTAGTGGGTAGGAATGTGTAAGTTAATATATTGCATATATGCAATACAAGGTGATTTTTTTTTACAAGTTATTTTGTAAAAATCTAATAAAAGGCTTTTAATTCCACAATGACTTTGTCCTCTGTAGGATTAGTTTTACATGCCTGTCTCTTACTGGGCTTTCTCTGTGAGCTCTGATAACTATTCCTTTGACTTGAGCTATAAAGCACCACAATATTTATTGTAGTTGCTTGTGGGCCTTTGATGTAGCATTCAGTACAGCCTTGTTCAAGTTTGCTTTCCTCTGTCTGGAGCCTTGTGCCCAAGTACTGCTTTGTAGGGTTGAAAGAGAAATCATAATGGGAACACAGGGGTAAGATGTTACTGGTTGCTTGTAGTTTGGTTGAACACCAAGGCTTGTGTCCTTTCTGCATGAGGTGTGCACTTGATCCTTTTAGTAACTGTCAAAATTGGGCATAATTCCAATTATGCCCAATTATGAGTTCTTTCCTGTGCGTGTTTGAGGAACAGGAGTAAAGGCATTGCTTTTTGGTGCCACGAGGACTGCTGAACTAGGGCTGGTGTCAGTATCAATCCCCTGGTTTGTTACAGGTTACCTTTTCAGTCCTGCAGCTCTTGCCTGTGTAAAAATCTTTGGATGGCAGAGTGAGAAGTGCTGTAGGTTTTCAGGCCTGTTATGTGTTTGCAGGTATAGTCAGTATGTTGGATCAGTCTGTAACAAAATTGTGTCCCCTACTTAGATACAAAAACCCCAAAAACATGGGAACCACTCAATCCTTTACATTTTAAACAATTTAAATAGCAGCTGGATCTGAGTCCATTCAGGAGCAGTGACCTAGTTGTGCATGCACCAAAGAATGGCTCTACCCAGAGTCCTCTTCCACAAGTGTCCAGAAGCAATGCCCAGGAGAACAACGAGAACATAATGAATGTAGATGATGCTTCGTCCCCTAATACTCTTCCAATCTCTATTTTAAACATAAAGCACTTCCAGACCCGTATGCAAGTTCTACACACGCCAGCTTCAAGTGGCTTTCTCATCTGAGAACTTGTCCGTACAAAGAAACTTCTGGCACCCACATGTTTTAGTGGAGAAGTTCCACAGATGTTTTTTCCCAAGCATGTCAAAAACCACTTTTTTTTTGTTTGTTTTGTTTTAAGCTTCTATCTTCCCATATGTACTCCTAGTTCATATATTAGGCAGGAAGGTGAAGAGCCTGCTTCCATCAGCCTTTTGGAGCAGTTCATAATAGAGCAGACTCTATAGCATTCAGTGTGCACATTAACCTAGCAGAGAGCCAGTAACTTCAAGTTATTCACCTTACCTTTGATCAGCTTGGTCTGTTGTGTCCCTCACACGAGGGCACAGCACCTCACATTTCCTCAGAGACAGCTGAACGTCAGATTTATACATTGTTGTAACGCCTTGTTTTGCCCTCTAGTGTGGCTTTAACACCCTGCCCAAAGTTACCATGGGAAAAGAAGAGCAAGAAAAAAAAACCCACAAAGAAAAATAGTACAACCCAGCTTGGCTGAATGGCCAGCTAAATCCTGCAGGTTTATAAAGCTACCCCTCAGAAATTCTGCTTTATATCCCGGTTGGTTTCCTCCCCCCAGCCAAGAGTAATTGGTGGTAATTAAGTTGTTCCTAGAGAAAAAAAAAGTGAATTGCCACTTTCGCTAAGTAATGGCTCCAGCTGCAGCAGTTGAAATTGATTTCATCCAGCTTTTCTTCTTTAAATAATTCTGCTCTAATTTGTTTGTATTTGTGGCAACAGCTAGGCGTGTTTAAATGGTGGCTGCTTCCCCCAGTTGGCCTTTTGTCATTCCTTTGCAAGGCAATTGTGTTATGTGTCACCTTTCAAGTTATTTTACTCTGTTGCTGCAATTAGCTTTCACGTGTGAGACTTTCTGAGGGGCAAGAAACCACCGCGTTACAATGAGGCTGCTCGGGACTAAACTGTTACAGCACTCTAAAATGCAATTCAGCATGACACACAGCTAAAAAAAAAGTGTTACCAGAACAGAACTACAAACCATTACCTGGAGTGCCAAATGTATAGGAATACTTTATTCGATGGGGATGTTGGGAAGTACAGGCTGATAGCATTTCTAGGAAGCCTTTTATAATTAAGAAAATAATTTAGAATATAAATAAAATTTATATATATTGGATAGTAACTTCAACATACATAACATTTGACCACATCACATGAAAGGTACACAAACGCATGCCACCACTTTTGCTAAGTGCTGATCCTCTCACCTGAACTCAGTTCCATCCTTTGTAAAGTTCATGATCTGCTGATAACCTGTGGTGGATAAAGTCTACACCTTGGTTTCTGCTGTAGTGGGTGAGTTGTGCTAGTGATGAGAGCAGCCTGAAGGGAGTACACAGCCACAGTTTCTCCCCTTTGAGTTATTAAATTGAAATTTTCTTCTCAATTAAGGGCTTAGAGTGGTGCATTCATCCATAAAAATGTATTTTTTTTAGAAATCCAGGAGCCTGATTTCCATAGCTGAATATGCTTACAGTCACTGTAATAAGTATCAGAGATAATTTAATGTACACTAGAGAGTGAGAACTTAACTTGTACATGCTGCTTCTAAGTGGTCTTGAACATTAAACTCCTTTGGCTTTCTGTGGGCCTATTATATAGACATTTTCTAAATCATCAGGTTTGTTTTATGGAAAAATGAAATGTATCTGGCCAGTACTACTTGCATGTACTCACTTAATTTCAGTCCTGGGAAAACAGTCAAAATACTTATATGGTAATGGGCTAATTCCCATAACAATGAGCAGGGCTGATGAGATGGCTGGATAATCTATCCCTGGTGAGTACTACACTCATTAATTCAGTTTTCTCAGTGCCTGCCTGATAGGTGGAGCTCTGGCAGTGGTATTTTCCCTCCATTATCTCTCTAGGCTAGAGGATGACAAATAAGGGATTATTTTCAATTAGTGGGGTGTAATAGAGTGGGAATGTGCAGTGCAATAAATTCTTTGGGATACTTTTTAGCTTAACACGCCATCTCTGGTGTAAGTATGTCCACACATGGTTTTAATCAGAAAAAAGTACAACATAGAGAAAGCCCAATGTAACAAAACCCCTGATAATTATTTTTCTTCCTCTCAGGCCACAAAGTCTTAAGGTCAGGTAAATTGTATTCCTGTTTTTATAGCTAAGCCTATCCAAACCAAACTTTGAGGCACATAACAAATTAGCAAGAATTACCTTTGATAACAAGCATGAACAGAGCCCCTTCTACTTGACATTCAAGGCAGTCAAATGTTGGGCTGAGACAGAGCACCCGGAAGGAGCGGTGTGACACCTCTGTCCTGGTGAGCTCACACTGCCTTAATTAATGACAGCAAAATCCTTCCCCTGCTACAGCCGCTGACACCGAGCTTTGCAACCTTTCTGCACGTACAGCACACGCACATTTAGTCATTAGCTTGTACCACAGAGGCAAGAAAGGCACAGCACAGGGAAGCTGCAGCTACCTGTGAAATTTGGGAAGCGTTTCCAGCTGAACAATGTGCGATAGGTTCCTTGCAGGGACCTCCAACTCTTTAAACAGACAGTGTAGGATTTAGTTTCCAACCTATTACATTAAAATTGGGTCTTCCACAAATATAGTGTTTACAATATTCACAAAAAGCAAGACAGAAATCCACCTCTGTGCATGGAAAATGTTTACCGGCATTCGTGGTGCTCCTTGATAATAGAACTAAAGGCATTCTGGTGTAAACTGGTCTTCACTCTTTTTTCCCTTTGTCTTCTGTTGCAAAACCAAACTCTCACAACTTCTTTCTCAAGATTGAGCCCCTCAGCCATCCTCATGATTTCCTGAGAAGAAGGCTTACTTTGTTCTCCGAAGTGCCTCTCTAGGGCTTCTTTGGCAGCGATACTGGATAGAGGGATAAAATTTCACCTTTAAAAACTTTTCTGCACATTCAGGCTTTCACCACTAATTCAAGAGAAAGATCAAGTAACAGCACTGAAGGCGGTGCCTTGGTTTGTTTCACCCTTTTCTGTGTAAAGGAAACCCAAAGCACTAAAATACTCTCTGGTTCTCTGCTGACACGAGCAGCGTGACATCGTACAGAATTTTGGCATGGGGTGATTAAAAGGCAAAAATAGCATCAAGTTCAGTGCAACTTCAGTGTTAATTATGAAATATTTGCGCTTCTTCATATTATGGAGGAGATACAGCTACTAACTAGTTATGAGTGGGATCACAGGGGTTGGGACAAGGCTGACCACCCTGCTGCCCCAGCAAATGCACATAAGTGGTGTTACCTGGTTGTATCAAATAATTTGTGTTTACAAAGAGGAAGAGCATCTCATTTCTGCATCTCATTTATCGTAGAGACAGCACTAGAGTATTCCTAGAAATCACAGAGATTATGGCAAGCTCTTTTAGCCATCATCACATTTTCTACATTTCTGCCTTAATCTGTTCCTCAGTCAGCAGCGACCAAAGTTGAGTGGTTCACTAAACAGAATAGTTTAATACTGTTATTTTTTCTTATTTTCAGATAGAATTTACTTCCAGTTTCTGTCACATGTTCTAAAAAACCCCATCTGTGACATGCTTGCATGCCACCGGGAGGCATCCAGAAGTTCCAGCAGTAGCTGCAAATTTCTTTGGACACAAGAGGGCACTTCATGCTTTATTCTGTAAGTGAGGTGCAGGTGTTTCTGCTGCAGAAATACACACAGCATCTGCTCGAGTTCTAGTTATTTCATCTGTTGGTCTTCAGTTTACACATCAATTTTGCAGTATTTACTAATATTTAACACAACTGCCTAATTCATAGCATGGCGTTCTGCCCACACAGAAGTATAGAAACATCATTACTTTTGATTGCCAGCTTCTTAGGCTCCAAGCAAAGTATAAAACAAAATATTTTCCACAAATTCAAATTTAGTAGTTTTTGCTATGGTCTAGCTTAATGTAGTTCATGGGACTTCTCATATCATTAGTTTGTCCTCAAATATTCATTAAGAATGGCTGAGAATAAGGCTACAGAATTCAGATAAAGCCCATCTCCCTGGTTAGTTTCAGGTCTTTAAACTGAGGTGCAGTATGCATTCAAAGGAATAATTAATATTTTCTTACTATGCAGGATTTTGTCCTGAACTTCTCAATTATCTGTGCTCCTGACAACTTGCCCTGTTTGCTACTCCCACTGCAGCAGGGTTAGATGCAAAAAATGCTTAATATAAGGACTGATTTTATCAGTAGGTGTTAAAAACTAAAGCCCACAATGCTGGAGGAACAGATTCCAGTGGATCCCTCCAGCCGGGGGCACAGAGATGCTCTCAGCTCACAGCTCTCGTGGAGGCCATGCTCCACGAAATGGGGAAGATCCTGGCTCTGCCACTCGAGTCCTCACTGGCTTGTGGAGAAGCTGGGAGGAGAAAGCGGCCTCTCAAGAGTAAACCTTCATCCCTTGTGACGTGCTGAGATGAGCTGTGAAGCATTTTCCATCCCAAATTCACTCCTAATTGAGAAGCATCCCTTCAGGGCAATCTTTCATTTCAGAGAGACACCTTTAAAATTCCCTTCCAGCCCAAGCCATTCTATGATCCTGTGACTCAAAAAAGCAAGTTTCAAGTTGCATGTGAGCAGGGAAGGTACATGGTGTGGGTGTGGGACAAGAGAGCAGCCTCCATCTCCATGAGGTGGCACTGCATGTCAGGGATGATCCCTCTTCCAGGAACAGACATCCCACTGCAGGGGGTAGGGCCCAACAGCGCCAGGGTCATCCCCAGACACAAATTCCCTTCCTGGAGGAGAAAACTACAGCTCCTTGGAGGCCCCTGAGTGAATGCAACTTTACCAAAGGATACAGGAATCTGGAATATCTAAAGGAGAAGGAACTCCACACTCTCATTTTAACTTTTTGGTAATTTTTTTCATAATATGTTTTGCCAGCCTACTTAATTTCCATAGGGAGTTGAGGTTAGAGAGGTGGTAGATGTTGGCCACCAGAGTTGTGAGAAACAAGAGAAGGATGTTTCCAGAACAACTCTGTTTTTCAACCTTTATTTCATTAAAGTGATTTTTTGGAACTTCAAAGAATTCAGCGACAGGGATGCAACAGGACATATGAAAGATTTCCCTCAAGCTTCCCTCACCTCAGTTCTCTGGCAAATTTATATGGGTTTTTTATTGTATCAAAATCTATATGTTTATTTTTTACACCAAAATAACGCAATTAATTTTGTTATAATGTAGAATCTCCCAAAATGAAAATTAGGGTGCTTTAGTACCTTACTATATAGATAGAATAAAATTTTGACAGAATTAAAATAAAATATATTTTCATATTAAAGTGTATGGTTGAAAAAAGTCTTTAATTGGGAAAAAATAGTATCTTTGGAATGAATTGAGGGTCTGGAGGGTTATGCTGTTATTTTTCAGTAGAATGTTTCCAAATATTGAAACTTTTAGAAGCATGAAGGGTAGATATTCATTAATAGAAAATAGCACTTCTATTTTGACAGAAGGAAAAGAAGCATCTTAGCCAAGATGGTTTCTAACCTGCAATAATGTAAATATTTATTACCTTATGGTGGTTCTGCGCTTCCTCTTCCGTTCATTCACTCCGACTTTTTCATTGTACAAAGCTGTATTTAAAAAAACAAAACAAAACAAAACAAACAACAAAACCTGGCAGTTATATTCCACAGCGACTGGAAAACGAGCACAATCATCTCCAGAAAAATGGTCATTGAAGGAAGGAGAAAGCACAACAGAAAATGCTGCTGAATAAGAGGAGCATCACACACAGGATCTATCCTTTGTTGGGATGGTTGGTCACTGTTTTACCTCCAACTACAAATGGTTGTAGGCAGAAATGGTCAGAAGCAAGAGTGCTTTGCTAGTGAAAAATCTCTGTATGGTGCTAAATGGGCTGTCCTTCAGATCCTACTCTGACTGTCTACAGGACTGGAATTAGCTCGCTGGGATGGGACCGGAAGAAATTTCTTCCAGCAGACCAACTGATGTTTCTGCTTGTGTACACTCCATACATTTGAGTTTTCCCCTCCTTGCTCATTCAAAAAAAGATAACTGTACTTTAATACAAGCACACCTCAGCATTTAAAGCTGGTAAAACAAAACCTTTAGTCTGTGGAAGACACATACCAGCCCTAAAACATTTCTATGGGATTCTGCTCAAAGAGCAAACCAATACTTAGAGGATTTTAGTTCTCTACCTCCCACTTGTTCTGCTTCCTCCAGCCACTTGGACAGGATGGATTTCAGTTTGCAGGCGTTCTTGAAGCTCAGCTGCAAGTTCTCAAACCGGCAAATTGTCGTCTGGCTGAACTCAGAGCCGTGCACAGCAGCCAGCGCTTCTCCAACATTGGTTTGTGTATAACCTGTCAAAAACAAAGAGGAAACAGCAATTTTGAAGCTTTTTTTTTTTTTGAGGGTTCCTTTCCTTGAGATGCTAAGCCCTCCACTGCTGGCTCTTGTGGACAATGCGTGATGCAATGCCTTCAGGCTGGGCTTCACCTCGGAGCCATATTCAGCCTCCTGGTGATTTCTGTGGATTGATTTAGTGGAGTTTCACACTCCAAGGTTAGGGATTTGAGAAGGATCCCGACACCCCGTGTCTTTCTGTAGATGGTGCAAGAGCAATGAGCTCATCCCTAGAGGCACTGCTGGTCTCCTGTTATTTGTTGTGACAACTAAGCTGAAGTCATCTGAGAAATGCTGCAGTTTCCATGCAGACTCTGACTTTGCATCAGTGCTCTGAACATGGATCTGCCATGGCTGGGGGACTGGATCCTCATCCTCATTTTCTGCTTTGGTGCCAGGACAAGGCGGGATCTCTTTAGATGCTGAATGTCCCATGAGGCACCTTTTCACCTCCTTTTTGACTGCACTAACCCTGTGCCTCTCAGTCTCAGACCCACAACTCTGCTCTCCCTTGTAAACCTCAGATTATTTCTCCTGTGCATATTGCATTTCTGCCATTCTACAGGCTCCATGTCATCTGCTTGCACCAAAGGAAGTTTTGTTCCCTCAAAAATTCAGGATCAAGATGCAGTGATTAACTATGTGCAGCCTGGCAAACGCTTTCCCTTCACTGTGGCTGACATCAAATACAGGATATACAGGAAAATTGGGCAGTTTGCAAATATATTTTAAACCCTAATTTCTTTTATTTCAGTTTAGACTGCAAATGGAACACGCTGGTTTTCTAGCTGTTGAGATAGTGCATACATACCCCAAACAACCTTACAATTTTTTTAGATTTATAAAAAATAGAAGGATTGCCTATAATTCCTATGCAATGTTAGAAGTGATAATGTCAAAAAAGACAGGGCTCAGCCCACCTTTGTCTTCAGCAGTTATCTCACAGCAACAAAGATATCAACTGCTGCCCAACTGTGGCACAAAAAAATAAACCAGGAAGAGAAGCTTCCTACTGGTGTGAAGGATTTCCCATGGATGTCACTCTTTATACTGGAAATGACAGCACACCATCAGACGAAACACTCCATGGGGAAGAGGGTGGGTATGAGAGGTGAGAGCATGTCCTGTCCTAAATTGCGGATAATTTGGAGCTGTGCAAAATTTTGCACCTGACATTGAATTTAATTTTTCAAACAGCAATCATTTTCTCTGCATTTAACACAAACAATTTAAAGGCAGGAAAGTTTAAAGTCCTCTTCTGCAAACTAAAAGCTGAAGTTCATTAATTCCATGCAAGTCTTCTAGGAATGGAGGAAGTTTTGCAGGACAGGGCAGGATTAGACTTATGATCAGACAACGGCAGAGGCCAGACCATAAAACACCCAGAAATAATTGGGCTTTCACTGGAATCTTTCAGCCTTTTTTCCGTGGACATAAAGCACATACCCAGCTTAATTCTCCGCAGCTTAAACTCATTGGCAAATTTCTCCAGTTCCCTGATTTCAGGGGAGTCCATGTCCACGGGGTCCTCCACAGACTTGCTTTTCCTGCGGAACTCCTGCTTGAAGTCCGTGGCAGCGGGGTCGTCCGCGAGGAGGGACTGGGGCACGGGGGTGAAGCCGTGGCCCAGGGCACAGGAGCTGGCACTCAGCGCGTGCTCCGGGAATTTGTACAGGCAAGGGGTCAGACCACCTGAGCGAGGCCAAGGAGAAAGCTCATTGCAGTGATTCTCTACTGCTGCGCAGTGAAAACCTCCCTTCACCACCTCGTAATCCATATTTACTCCATAACATACATGGGAGAATCCAAAAGTTAGAATTTCCTAGGACATGTTTTCTCTTTCTTGTCCCAACACATGGGAACCTATCAACAGCCCCTTTCACCACCCACAGCCACCCTATTACTTAGCAAACTGTGAAGCTCTTCAATAAGAGGAAAATGGCCTGAACTTACAGAAATAAAAATCCAAGCTCTAAGCTGGAGTTAAGTGGTACCACAAGGTTGATGGATCTGTGTCATTTTGAGTCACTTAAAATTTGCCAGTCTCTATTTTCTGGCACAAAGAATATTTCCATGTAGATGCCACTTGATGCTCAGACAAGATACTATCTCAGCTTAGCCGCAGCATAAAATTTCCTTGAGGAAATTACACAGGTAAGAGCTCAAAAAAAAAACAAAACACCAGAACTCATTCAGAGTGATCCTTCTGACTGAAAAAGAAATTGCTCAAGGAGCAATCAAAAACAGAACTATCTTTCACTACCTTTTGTTCACAAATGTCAGACTTAAAAAGGAGATTCAGTTAAGAGTGAAGGGTGGTTTTTCCCTAAATATTGTACGTAGAGCTGAAAAGTCTCTGACCTGAAGGAGACATAGGGGGAATTATTGGAGAAATATTAACACTCCTCAGTGTATCTGGACCAGGCAGTAAATTCCAAGTTCTCAGGTCATCTTTCCCAATTTTCTAAACTACACAAAGCTTTGTAGAAGAACTCAGAAGTGCTTCCTCCATTTATTAGAGTTAAGTTTTTCTTCACCGCCTTGATTACTCCTATCAGTGCTAAATAATAATAAACCATAGGATTATTTTATACACTTCACACAAGTTAACCACCAAAAAAAAAAAAAAAAAGGGAAGAATATAAATAAAGAAATATTTTCTCAAAGAATAATGAAAAATACGTTCAAAGAGGGGGACTTGCTTTGCAAGGTGCTGACACCGTTTACCACGTTGGGGTGGGGCATGCTGCATGTCTGTAAGATGCGAGTCTGGGAGAGACTTGCTGAGAGCATCTCTGGAGTTGCAGGCTTGATGCCTAAAAAAAAAAAAAGTAAGAAAAGAAGATGAAAAGAAGAAAAGCAAGGAGAAGAATAAAAATGTATTTCTTTTTTAATTATACAAAATTACTTTCTGAGCAATACAATTCGTTTAATACTTATTCACTTTCCCCAGGGATCTGGACAATGCCAGGAATGTTTGCAAAAAACGCAGAAATGAATGATGAAATAAGAACATTTGGAAATTTGCACATCCTGAAGGAAGTCTACACTATGTCCCTATGCAGATATATTAATCTATGCTGATTTACTCGAGTATTTCCTTATTCTTAAATGAAATAAAATTCTGAGTTTGATTTTGGATTATTTCCAAGTCCCAGTTATTTCCTGGGGGTTATGTTAATTTGGTTCATGTCATTATCCACTGACTGCTACTTATACTTGCACAGAATAAAAGTGCCTCACTCTTATTGAGGCTGGGACATGGAAGAACGAGCAGGATGCAAGCATGCATTCATGAGTGTAAAAATCCACGATCCCATGGCTGACCTGCCTGCTGAATTCAGCTATCCCTTCATTATTCCATCATTTTATTTTATATCTTCATCAGCCCAGGTACTGGTGGTACACAGATGTGTTGGATGTGTCCCTCCTGGTCCCTCAAAAAGTGGTGATCACCAGGAGAAGCGGCCAGAGGTTAGCAAAAAGAGCAAGACTTTCCCAGCCTTGTAGGGACACAAGATACAGAGTGATTTCACAAGAGACGGGGAGGTTTGGGGAAACTCTAGGCACTCACCCCTAATTCCCTAACCCTTTTTCTAAAGCCTTAATCCAAATCCCAGTTTCTTTAAAAAACTGTCTTGGATTGGTCACTTTAAAGGAAAACTGGCTAAAATCCACATGCTACCAGCTCACCCAGCTGAGCGCTGGCCTCTTACCTGCCATCACCCCGTAGGTGGAAGGTTGATTCCCATAGTGACAGGAGGGCACAGAGTAGTGAAGGCCTGGCCGAGGGTGTCCCAGCGTTGTGGCAAAACCAGCGCACGAACATGCACGAGTTGGGAGCAAGGAGAAAACAGATGGGACTCATAAGAATTCAAGATTCAAGACACAGCCTTTGAGTGTGTCTGGGAAAACACAATAAAGACACTCTCGCACCTGCTAGGTTCAGCAGAAAGGAGGGAAAAGAATACTTTATTTACATATGTCACATTCTTATAGAATTCTCAACTCCACAAGTGATTGGAGAACTTGACACTTCCTTCCCAATCCCACTGGAGAAAAAAGATGCTCATCAAACTTCTCTTATCACGAAAGGAATGAAAAACAGAAAATACCGTTAAGTAAACATTGGCTATTGTTTACATGAAACTGTGTGAGAAAGAATTCTGACTCCAAAGCTAAAACAGAAGGCTCTAGCAAAAACCAGGGCAACATTTAAGTTTGAGGCAGGCAGTGCCTTCTGTGCAGCTGTGGCATCTTCTGTGAGCATTTAGCACAGGGCCACAACAGACACCTGTCAGGGAGAACTGCCACCAGAAATAGTGGGACATCCTCTGAGGCAGGACTAGGAATTGTCATGCCATGCCTTGATGCATTGCTTTTAGTACAATCCATGGACATAACCCAGTTTACACCAACTGCTGAGCAGGGGAAGCACTGCACTCTTCAGGACGAGACCTGTTCCTCTCCTCACACAGCTTCCACATGCTGATTCTTTCAGTCTTACACAAAAACTAATTCTGCGTTCTCAGGAAACTGCCCTCAGTGTCATGCAAACCCCACAGTGAATGAAGACCTGGGTTTACAAAGGCAGCAGTTTGGGACATTTGCTTTGAGGCATCCAAAAGTCACAATTTTTTTAGTGCCAAGCCACAAAAACCCTTTCAGTGTGCTTTGGCAAGGTGGTAGAGAAACAGGATGGTAAATTCTGATTTCTTCTAAAAAGTCAGGCCTAAATAAACATTTTCCATCATCAGCACCAACACACACACTGTTTATTTATCTCTGGTGTTTTCACAGGGGTATTTCAGATCTGTGCTCAGTAATAGCCAGTGTCTGAAGAATGAGACCATTTTTTGCTGAATGCAATATAGAGGTATGGCGGTCTCTCATGTATAAGTAGGAAAAAAAATGCATGTACTGTCCCCTCTAACAACTGCAATAAAACAGAATATTAAAAATTAATGTTCATGAACATTCAGACATGTAAAACCACATTTTAAAGAACATATTCCTGTTGTTCAAGACAGTCTACTTAATTAGGGATTAGAATCTTTGGGTTTTACAACAGTAATCATAACAGTAAAGTGTCCTGTTTAGATACACTTGTACTGATATAAAATTTACTAAGACAAACATGCTTATACTAATGTAGATGCAGTGAAAATAAAGATTGTGGTAATAACTGTAATGAATGGAGAGCAAATCAACTTTTCTGTTAAGATCTAAGGGTTTACTGGTTGCATTTTTCCACTATTTCATAATCTGCGTACTATAACTTTTATGCATGAATGTATAATTTTTGACTTTCTAGTAATGATTTAAAATTAAATAATGAGGATGATACCATTTAAATTAAATAAGAGCAATTAAAAAGTTGAGGATACTGCAGAACATCAGCTGAATGACACAGCATAGCATTTGAACAGAAGTATTTTCACCTTTCTTGTGATGCAGAATTGTTACATCAATTTTTTAAACTTCTGACAGTTAAAATAAGTTGTTATTCAAAATTCTTTCACCATTATATTGTGCACAAATTCTCCTCACATGAGTTCAACAGAGTGGCATCATTTATTACAATTCTTTAATCCATGTACGAAATTTGTAAATCTTGACTCATTATATTTACCACCCTCTGTCTCTGCTTTCCCAGGGTCACTTTTTCACAGGATCATCTTCTGGATGTGATCCTGTAATCAAAATTTTCACTGACTGCAGGGGCATTTGTCCTTGGGTAGCAGCTACAAAATACCAAAACCTAAACCTGCAGCAGGCGAGAGATGCTTTGGGCCCGCTGTCATCGTGTCCCTCTCATTACAAGTCAGATGAATCCAGAAAATCCTGCTGTGATACAGATACATATATTTGACCTCATACAAAATTTAAATTCTCCTATTCCCTGCCACGATTCCTAACCCACAACTGTATTAGGATATTTTGAGCCTCTTGCTTAATGTATAAGATGATCCTGTTTTCTGTTACCAATGGTCAGTTTTCAATACTTACATGATTTTTCTTTTCATTAAAATGCTTTATTACCAATGTTTTTCAGGAGAAAGCTTGTTTCTTGTTAAGACTCCAAATAAAACTCTAATGTTAATGCAGTTTCAAATAAATCAACTGTTTCTGTTCCTGAAGTCTTTCTACCAACAATTCCTGTACTTCATAATCCCATCTCTGCATTATTAACGCTGCAAAAAAACTCTTTGTCTCAGATATTCAGTGATTAAATAGTCCTAATATTTAAATGCATCTAATTGGATTATATACACAAACATACAAAATTCAAAACTATTGACAATATTTCTACTACCAGTTTTGAACATCTCACTTAAACCTTAGTGTAGATTCAGTTTGCGACATGCCTTGCATGTTTTTCCTCCTTTAAAACTCCCCAAGTGATATTTACACCTAAGCTCTTTTAAATATATTTCCTATTTAAAATAATTTTTATTTAAAATTGTGGTTGCATAATAAACAACCTTTCAATTAATTTACATGACACTTGTGATTAAAGACTGTAGTCATACCAACAACGAGAGTGTTTGAACCTGTTCTAAGTCGGTAGCATATTTGAGTCTAATCTTGTAACAAACTTAGAGCAAATTATGTATTTAGCTAAAACACAAACATTTGTGGCTTTCCTGATTCACTTATACACAGAGTTTTGTGAAATTGCTTCTACTTTGGCATAGTCCCAATCATACATAACACTGATACTAAACACTTGAAATACTGAGAACCTGATGAACTCACCTATCACCCAAAAATTACAAATGAGAGCAAGAGTATTTTGAAAAAGTACCTGTAGACACAACATTGGTGGTATGGTTGGAGACCTGCAGGCACTCTGCAGCGCTGTGATGCATTATCAGAGGCAGAGAGGGAGAAGAGTCAGAATTCAAGGGCACAAAGGTGTCTGAGGAAGCAAATGCTTGGCAGCTCATACCCTCCAAGAGGCAGGAGAGCTGCCTGTCCTGTGTTCTGCCAGAGCAGATCCTGCAGGATGAATGGCACTTCAAACTCTGTTCCAGGATTTTACCTGGATATACACACAGAGGAGGGCTCCGGAGCACACGGAGGTCGTGTGCAGGTATTTATACCACTAGGAAATCCCTTTATCCATTTTAATGTTCTTTTCCCAGCAATATTGCTACCCTGCTACAGAGCCTCCTTCCTTCCCACACAAACACAATACGTGTCCAATTAATGGGGGGGGAGGGGGAAGAAGAGGGAAACCAGAGACATGATTTGACAGGTATTTTCAATTAGGTCTTTTGTGAAGGACAATGACCAGGAAAAAAAAATAAAAGTATCGTCTCCAAAGTCGGTGGCAACTGACAAATAAGTTTAATACTAAGTAAATTTCCACAGCCAACACCTGCCTCCACAATCTCACTCAGGCAATTGTCTGGAAGGCAACCTGTCTGAGACCTCAAACAGAAGTCTGCAGTAGTCAAGAACCTATAGCGAAAAAATTTGCATTAACATAATTCGCAGCAGTTGCACAGTGATTGTTTGTCTTAACCTACACCAGTATAAATCAGAGATGTGTGATATGCAGCAGCTGTATCCAGGAGGAAGGTTTTGAAAACATAGCTTTACATAGGCATGATGTGCTAAATGTTTATCTAAGAGGAACTCCTGATAGAGTCCACAGTGTCGCTTAAAACTCATTCACAGTTCACCTACTAATTTATACTACTGCAGCATCTAAAGTCTTCTCCAGAAGATCCTAAGTAAAACCAAGATCTTTACTCAAAGGAGAGAAGTGATTTTTTGGATGTGAGGTTGGAATTATTTTGGAGCATTAAAGAGCATACAGGTTACCCTAAAAATGATGAACTTTTCTGCAGTACACTGTAGTCACATATTCTATGTAGACGCCATAAAGGGGGGTTTGGTTTGTTTTTTGTTACCAAAGATGTTTGGTCATGTTTTATGTGAAGATGAAAATATTTTTTGTGTGCTTGATATTCCAAACTGGGTTAAAAGTCTGAACTAGAATTTTGACAACACCAACTTCAGATACATGAGATGGGAGCAATCACACTGGTTATTGCACCATTTTTCGTGTGTTATTGCAGAAAAGTGGTATTGAGCCATTCTGTAGAACCCTTTATATTACCTTTAATGTGCTTTGGGAAAGGCTGTGTCTAAGACTGTTAAGAAATTTCAGAATTACTGCATATGGCAAACTGCATATGTGCTTTAACAGTTGTTATCTGCTACTTACATATGCACTTTCAGATTGCAAAATATACAAAAATACAAAAATAATTGTTGCAATATTATGGCAGATATTGTCATCAAATGAACTGCTATCTGCATTATTTTGGGCTCGGCTCAATGTATCCTAATGTCTGTGGATTCATATTCAAAAATTATTTTAGTTATTTTCATCTCCTTTTCTTCCTCAGCAAGGGGCACAATAAATCTACCAGGGGCTCCCCTCCACATACCTGAGTTTTGAAGCCTTGCATCCCTGTCTTTGACAATTCTTTTTTCTCAAATCCCAACAGGTATCACTGTAAATAGAGATTCAGTAAATAGAAAATTTACAGTTTCACTGTAAACTCATGTCCACACGCAAAGAAGCTGCAGCCTGTCCCCAAGCACAAGATAGAGCTCACTTCCAGATTTCTGTTTCGTCCCGAGGTCAGGGATCCTTGTCCAGCTTTTCCCAGGTCTTCGGGCTTTCCAGACCTCTGGAGTTCATTAGAGGGGGTGGTTGTGTTTTTGTGGATGTTGCTCACCCACGGAAGCTGGGACTGGGAAAGTAAATTCAGTCAGGAATCACGAGGCATTGAGCTTTCTTTCACAGTGCAGTATACAGGTGTTCTGTGACACCACCCCAGACACCACCTCAAATGAGTTTTTTCATGCCCTGGCCATTCACTGTTGTGTTTTACAGTGTTGAATAAAAAAAATTTTAATTTTGTGTCTTTGTGCTATATTGCCTACTTCTTGCTAATAACCAGTATTTTTCATTTTGGTTATGACCAAGTTTCTCTAGTTGCTTTCAGTTTAAAATAAAGTTGTTTGGCATAATTGTTGAGGATCCCAAATAGCTAGACCGTTACCAATACTAGGTATTGGAAAAATTTCACATTGATCAGAGTTAATTTTTAACATGAGTAGCACCTCTCTTAAAGCTTTGTTCCAGTCCACTATGGATCCTCTGCTAAGGCTGCGGGTTGCCTGACCCAAAGCTACCCTATGGCTCCATATATTGTAATTTTTTGGCCAGATTTAAGACTCTGCCTCACAGCACACAGTTCAGCTGAAGGTTTCTGGCAGGAATTCCAGGCCACTGACTGAAAGAGATCATTCCTTCGCTACACTTACAGGTTCCCTCAGAAGTTCAGTGGGCATTTTCTGCCCTGAAATCCAGAACCCCATTCTCCATTGGGACGGTGGTATGGTGCTGGTAAATGTCACAGTGAAGCCCTTCTGCTTCCTGCTGAATCCTCAGATAAACTGGCCTTTTGGGGGGCTATTACTGCTATAGGGAGGATGGGAGAAAATAAAGATTTTAATGACTGAGCCCTTTTTTGCACTGTCCTTTATGGGATAATTCTGAGCTTACTTTGATGTCTTTCCTTAAGTCGACCCCAGTCCTTACTCCATGTTAATAGACTGATTTTCTTTTCCTGCTAAATCTCTTCTGATTAAATCCCAAAATAATGAAGAAAGCCACCAAAAACACATCGCAGAGGTTTTTTATACAGCATTAAGCTGTGTGTTTTAATGACAAAAAGATCCCTTCACGTGGCTTTCTTAGCTCAGAAATAGCATCTCATTGTAAGATCTCAGGTCGGGCCATGAGACAGGCAGGGAAAGCACCATCACTTTCCTCCACAGGAGCAGAGCATTTCTGTTCCCGGGAGATGATACCATGTTGATGAACAACATGGATTTCCTGCCTCACCTTTGCCAAGAACCACGAAATTACAAAGAAAATCTGGCACAGTACAAGTCTTGGCAGCATCATTCATTCATTCATTCATTGCTTTTCCCAAGTCTCCAAGCCCTTTTGTAGATAAATTGAAAACTATAAGGCTTGTTCAAATAAAGAGCTTGCAGAGATGGAAGTCTCTACAAGCCTAATCACTACGATAGTCCTGCAGCTGAAATATATCCCACTGACACAGTCACTCACTTAGACATTTACATTCTGGAGAGGTGTGTGTGTATATATATATATCCATCTCAATAATGCATCTCAGAACACTTGTAGTTCTTTGGCAAGTGAGCTTTACTTTTGCCTTCAAAAGCACATGGAGAGGGAGATCTTCAACTTTTTTTTTTCAATACTGCTGCAATCTGCATCCTGTCACCCCATACACTTTTGTACAACGTACTCACATGTCAGTATTCATCTATCGTGTTTTGGTTTTTTTCAGAATACTGAAATTCCCAGGTTGTGACTCTATCGTAATTTCATGGTTAGTTTTCACTGGCTTGGGTAAAAGCTATAAAACTGCTCTAAAGATCCGCACATTTCTGCACGTTCACACAATTCTTCTCCCTGTTTTTCCTATTCAGAAAGTCCTTGAACTGGAATGACTATGCTCATGTTATTGAAATCCCCACAAGGCAGAGGGATATCATAGATCCATGGTTTACTTACCACACTGTAAATGAAAAAGACATCTCTAAGTGCATTACACTGTGCACAGGAAAAAAAAAATCTTCTTTCTTAGGTAAGACACAAATTGACTCAGGAACTGTCAGTGTAAGCCACGGATAGTTTCATTCACAACTGATGGGGAGGGAGGGCGGATTAAACATTTTCAAGGAAGACACTTTCCCAGGGAGCAGCACAATGCAATTTGCTTTTAAAAACCTATAGAAAGCTTATCCAGTCTTGCTGCCAAAGTCTGGCTCACTGGAGTCCGAGTGAAAAACATGTGTAATTGCATTAGAGCAAACAAAAGCCTTAAAGCCTGATTTAGACCAAGTGGGACTACTTGATAAAGACCAAAAAGAACGTAAGATTGCTGTTTCTCTGAGCCACCTGTCCTTAACTTTAGATCACCTCTGCAGAAAAGAGCCCCCTGAACGTGCAGCACAGACATGATCTGTTATCTGCAGGGAAAGGTGGTGTTCCCACGGCTCTCAAACAACAACCTGAGCCTGGGCAGCAGCTCCCCACGAAGGGAGCATCATCAAATACAGCTAAACTTATCCATAAGAGCTAAAACCTGAAATAACAGATAAAATTCTGCCGCTTTTCTTCATGCTCCCAGTCAGACTGGTGCTCCTCAAAATGATTCACATTGCGAATATACTGATGGAGACCCTGACACTTCATGGGAAGGATCCAAGCTCATTCCAGCCTTATTCCAGTGAAAAGCAGGGTGGAATCATAACTGCAAACAGTTATGACTGGGACCAGACAGGGGACCTACACCAGGAATGAGTTTAGTCAAGTATGTGGGAAAAAAAATCAATTTGTTCTTAACACCTTTAAAGCATTTACAAAATATTACTACTGACAATGATTTCACATTTGTTAAAGGCCAAGTTTAAAACTCACATGTATTGCAATTGACTCATTTTCCATTTTTTCAGAACCACGTAACAATGACTTCAGTAGCAAGTATCTTTTCCCCCCATGTTTTTCTCTGGAAAATCTGAACTTTTCCAGAGAGAGAGTGAGTTTTATGTACCCAGTTATGAATTTAAATTCACATAATGCTATTTCTAGAAACCTAACTTTTCAGGGAGTGCTTTTATTCCTCTCCAAATGACTTCTTTCCTTTTTTCTTATATAATTTCAGAAAGGGGATCTGTAACCCTACGAAGTTTTCATCACACAAACATGGGCTACTCCTGCAGCAGTCAAATCATTAATTCTTTCCAAGTTTTTCCTTCCATGTTACAAGACAAACACTGCTTTCACAAAGCTTTGGTAAATATTCCTGTACACAGAATGCTGTGTAAACGGTACTGTGCTTGTGCACTTTAACATAACCCAAAATGGAGAAAAATATGCATCCCCTGCTTCTCAGTTTATACTTTCATTAGCAGTACACTTTTTCCCCAAATTCAGTTAATCAACAAGTCATGCTTATTTAAAATCTGAGTTAAAAAAAAAAAAAAAAAAGGAAATAGGAGGGATTGACCATTTCCGTGTCTGAAGTGCTGCAGAAATGCCCCTTTAGACACATCCTGAAACAACACAAAGATGGAAGGAAGAGAAAAATTGAAGGAGTGTAAGCACAGCAGGGCAAAAAGTACAGGAAAGGAATAGGACTTAAGGGAGAAAGACTGCCAGGGTAAAACTGCTAAGCCAGATTGCTGAGATCACAGATCTGGCCCTAGAAAATACCTTGGAACCACTCAGACCTGCCATTTGAATATCTACCACATTAATACTGAAATTCATCAATATTACACATAACCTAAGAGCACATCATCTATTCCTGCAGATATGCTATGAATTTGTCCTTTTACTACTAATGTTGGCAAGAAAAGTTTCTGTCAGAAAAGCCAGAATCTAACCAGCAGTACAAGCTAGAACTGCTAGTCCCCTGCCCATAGTGTAAAAATCTACTGAACACAAATTTTTCTTAAAAACTGGGCTTACATAATCAAGCAATTAAAGGAAAAAAATGACAGTGAACAACTCCCCAAATACTTTTCCTGAAAGTATCTTTCACTTCACATGTCCCCAAAAGCAAAATTTCTTTTTTGTTCCTGGAGAAGGTATTGAATACCAGCCTCACCATCTTTTGAAGGGATTTCAGAAGTTTCCTCATGGTGGCCAAAAATCCTGAAATGTCCAGAGTACACTTAAAGACTCAAAACATTCTTCCATGGCTTTTTACCACAGCAAGAAGCCTTTGGCATTACAGCCTGTGCCACCTTTGAACAACTTGCACCTTCTGCATTTTCCTGAGGAAAAGAACTGCATGATCTCAGTGTTGGTCCAGCCCTTGGTGGGTGACAGAAAATTTTCTGCTATAGCAAGGCAACCTTCCTGAGCATCTCCGTGCCACATATGTGACCCCATCTCCAGCTCTTAACAATTAACTTAATTAGAAGGAATACCCAAGAAAATTTCCCAGCCCAGGCACTTCCTAACAGCTGCCAACAACTCTCCATGATTCACAGGCAGAGGAGAGTGTGTGCCTCACACGGCCAAGCCTCTCCAGGGAGGTGTGAGGGGCACGTAAGACACAACCAAAATAAGGTCCTGTGAGACTTATTAATACTTTTGCCCATTGTTCAATTTTATTGGAAACTTGGGACAAGGATGTGGTAAAATTCACAGGAAATGTACTGAATAATGAGGATGCTCTTTTTTTCCCCTCTTCTTCTCCCTCTGGAATAACAATCAGCCTATGATGTGCTCATCTCCTTCCCTTCTGCTCCGTGCCTCCTGTCCCTGCTCCCCACTCCTCCCTCGTTAGGTGTCACAGCAAAGAGAAACTAGATGATATATTCCCTATTATATTTGGATATCTGACCAGCAGAACCGGTGAACAATTCTCAGCTCTAAAACTGTTCCAAAACTAAAAGCAAAATCTTTAAGTTCAACAATTTTGGCATAAAATCAAATCAACAAATGTAAATGGAAACTTTCAGCTTTGATAAAAAGTCATTCAGAATTTCAAAAACTCTATCGAAGTTCTCTCCTAATGCTCTGGGCATCTCTCATGAGCTTTCATAAATTAAATTATATCTATATATATTTATGCTTTTTAAACTGAGGTTAGTTTATAAAAAATATCCAAGTTTTTTGATCTGCAGCATTGTGAGCACTGTATGAGGTAAGTTGTACCAACAAGAATAAACTGTGGGAGGAAATCTTTCCAGACAAACTGCAACTTTAGGCATCCACTCTTCTGGAATTAATTCAGATTTGTGATAACTTACACAATGTAACTTAATAAGATTTACAGTAGTTAAGGCAGAAAATAAAGAAGAAATTTGTGGATTTTTCTAAATTCAGCTGAATCTTCTGAGATCTGGATTTTAATTCTTTAAAACAACTTTAATACTTTAGACAACAACCTATGCAGATGCATTTTGTTCTTTTTTACCAAGATACTTGTAATGTTCATACTTCAGCCTGGAAATTTACTTATATTCCTCTGGTTTCAGTCTAATGAAAATAACAGCAAAAATCAAGTGGGGAAAAAACCCAAACACAAAACAACCCCAAAAAGACTGAAATTCATTCAAAACATCAGAGTGAGATTTTGATATCTTCACTGAGCAGTGAATTAAGCAGTAAATATTCTCACAATACTTCAGAAACATTACTCAGTAATACTAGGTACAAGATGTGGGCTAAGTGAGAGTTTCTAATTTGCTAAAATGATTAGTGATGAGAATTCAATTATTTCTGTATTCATGGAGCTAAGTGATAGAGTAATGCCACTTTCTCTCATTATCAGTGTAAAATAAAGGTCATCAGCCGGTTACAAAGATCAAAACCTATAGGACACCATTACATGAGTTCCCAGAAAATCCTGGTCATCTATATTCATCCCTGAACTTTGCCTGCACACACTGCATGGATGAATATTACTGCCTTAGACAGACAAACAGCAGCAGCTCCACACGGTCAGCAGTTTTGTGTTTCATTACCAAACAAAACATCTTGCCAGCAAAGTGATTTCATTAGCATATTCAAACCACTGGCTGGCTCAGTCTGAAGGTCATTTAAAATTCCTTGAAATATGAGATAAAATTTTAATTCTTAAATCTCACATAACATTTAAAATGCATTATTCTTTAGGAAAGTATCTCATAACTCTTGCTGCAAATTTAATCCTCACAACTCGATTAATCATCACCAAGCAGCGTTGAAACTGAAAAGTGCACCTTCTCAGGAGAAGAATAATCATTATGGTAGAGCATGATTTTTGCCCTTCAGTGTCTCCTGTCATCTGAAGATCTCATTGTTGCCCCCAAAACTATTGCTTGAACATTCTGGGTGAGGAAACCATGTAAGTCACTTGTCCAAGAGAGTATGAAATCAGAGGCCAGCCTGGGGATAGTAGCCAGACCTATCCATGGCATTTTGATCAGAGCTTCACTGATACAACTGTACAGCTTTTAAATATATTCCTGTGCCATGGGGAGAAATGTGAAATCTCTCACTAGGCTGAGATAAGAACTCAAAAATTCCACTTGCACTTTCTGGGGTGTGTCCACAGGCAAAGGGCCATGTGAGTCCAGTCTTCAGGATTCAGAAGCCACTGTCCAAGATCTGAGCTGATTCAATCTCAATGCAAGTTGACAGCTGAGATCTCATTCTCTCCTCTCAAATATAAATGAGAGTGGGGGTTAGGGAGAAGGGGTTTTCTGACTCTTTTAAAGGTGAGAAGTAAAATTATATCATTTGTATATGCACCCCTCTTAAAATATTGTTCAGGTGAAAGATGGAAAGTGGGAACTTCCCAGAGCAAGACACAATTCAAACAATAGTGATGGAGCAATGGTTATTTACAATTTGCATGGGTGTAGAAGAATTATTTACTCTTTGAAAAAATTCAGATGTTTTCATTTCTCCCCAAGGCAAATATTTTAATGCTTCTCCTTGGAACTGTGTCCACAGCCCTTTCACGACATCATTCCTCTGCTGAATCCCTTTGAAGAGCCCAACCACACTGACACCACAGTAAGAGGCAGGAACAACAGGGCTTTGAAATTTCCTTTTAAATCCCAGCACTGCACTTGAGTCTGATAGCATATACATTTATATATTTATATATACATTTTAGCCATACGTTAGTATGGCTAAAAGCTTCTCTCCATCACTAAGTGTTGTGACCTGAAGAAGCAGGTATTTAAATAAAACACCACACCGTTTTCCAGGTGTTAAAACAAAAAAAGCTCAACTGAAATATGTACACGGGAGGGGGAAAGCAGAAGAAGGGGAGCCCTTCTGTTCTTTACATAGACTCAGTCCAGGGAAATTAAATCCTACATTTAACTCAGCAGCATTTAGACCTTTAAAATCCCTCTTTCTTCTCATGCAGGGAGAGCAGCAGTGGCTTTGGGTAAGGAGCCCGATTCTCAGCATGGCTCAGTCATGAGTGACTCCTGCTTTGTACCACACTTGGAACCACCCTGCCATGGTGGTGGTGCAGGAGGAAGGCCACCACATCAGGAAGAGGCACAGTGGGCTGATTTCCATCTGCCCCAGGGCAACCAGGACACATCAGCATGAGACACGGCCACCCAGGAACTTTGACAGTTCATATGTGAGGTGCAGCAGCCGCATAACTTCCTGGGAATTCCCTTTTGGAGGGGGACTTTTTCCCTTCCACAGCAGTCAAGCACTCCCCAGCTTGTTCCTCAGTGCCTGAAGCAGCCCCTCAAGGATTGGATGCTTCCAGGCAATGCCCTTTTCCTTCACCTTCCAGACCATGACCATCTCAGGACTGCACAGCATCTCAGGAGTTGGGCTTTTAATGAGGTCTCTCTTAGGACATTCTTTCAAGAGATGCTCTAATTCAGGGGACTCCCAGAGTACAGAGCACAACACACAAAACCTGGGGACTTTAAACATGATTTTTTTCTGTGCACTCCTTTCTATGAGGGCAAGGATTTCACCAGACTGAAATTCCACTGCCTGTCATTGCAGCCTCCCCCGGCAGGGGAAGGAAAGAGAGCACAACTGACCAACATTCCCTACATCTTTTACACCATTTACCAGGATATTGCAGTGGATGAGGGGAAATAAAGGAGTAATTGCAAGGAAAACACAAGCCAACCCTTGCCGTAAGTTAAGACCTAACACGAATAACGTTCTTCGCAAGTCACTGTCAAACTCTTGCATTTCTTTTACAAGAACAATAATTATCCATGTGTGATGCTGAGTAAGTCAGCAATAGAGAGGATTCTGTGCAGACTACATGCTCCAAAAGGGTTATACACAGGAAAATACTGACTCTTCCTAACCACATACCAGGACCAAGGCCATGCAGACACAGGAATAAAAGGAACTGCTTATCCACATAGCGCTGTGAAGAATTCCAAGAGAATTCCCCTCCCCATTCACCCTCAGATCAGTATGAGTGAGTATTTTCAGAAGCAAAGGGGAAGCAAGCACAGGGACATGATTTCTAAACAGCATCTCAGAGTTTGTTATGGTCTCAAGGTCTATGCTGATGATGGTGCCACAATCCCACTGCTGCACTGTGAAATGTATTTACAGGTGTGGACTTCAAAAGACCAAGTGAAGAATAACAATGAACAAATCAAAAAGAAAAAAAAAAAGAAATCAAAATGGCCCCTTTTAACAAACATTTCTGTAGCACAATCCATCATAATCCACAAGAAAAACCTGAAGGCATGCACGTATACAAAACATGTTACCCTGCAAAATGTAGTTCAGCTGAGTACATCTTCCCAAAACTCCTTAGATGAACAAACAGACCCAGAAAATTTTCCCTTTTCTGTTTTTACCTCATTCATTCTCTTTGTTGTTTTCTCCTCTTTTCAGATATTGTTTCCCCCCCCATTTGGAACTGGCTATAATTCCCTTTTCCAAGCTCCCTCCAACTGCTCATTTGGCTCAACAACACGGTGCAAAGTCACTTGCACTGGAGGACACCACATTTTTCTTGTTATCCAGTAAAAATTATGGGTTGAACAAAAATATACAACGTATTAAATAAAAGGTTGGCATGTCTGAAAGAAAGTCAGCAATAGCACAATTTTTTTTTCAGAGATTAGGCATAGTCTAACCTGTTTATATTTAACTAGAAGTGAATTTGGGTGGTGTATTACTGCATCTTCAAGGCTAAGAAGAAAGTAACCAAAAACTCAGTACACCCCCTGTCACAAAACTGTAGTGAAGGAAAAAAAAAAACACTACCATTTTCTCTGCCACTTAGCATTTGATAGAAGCAGATCAAAGTAATACCCCCATATTCCAATTACTTTTATTTGACATTAGTTTTATAAAATATAAGTGGATTTTTTCCAGAGCTTCCCTTTGGATTTTCTCAGACTGACTAAATATCTACGTTCCCCGCAGGAGAGAGGTTTCCTTAGACTGAATAGACACGAACTTTGCAATTCCTGTCCTTCTGGAGCTGTTTAAAATATCTGGTGAACTACCTGACTGCTCCTTTCCAGAGCACACACAGGTGTTTGCCTCTCTCTTTGCACCCCAAACACAGAGCAAAAGGAACATGAAATCAGATCTCCCTTCTCTATTTCAACCCACTGAGAGCATGGTGACTTTTTTAAATGCCTGGGGGGAAAAGAACGCCAAAACACGTTTGGTTTTTTTTAACATCCCCAGGCTGATATGATTCACAGCTATTGGTATTTTTTCTCTTTTACAATTTTCAGGCAGATCATCAGCCAAGCAACCCGAATGATGAATTGAGCCTTTATGATTAAATTCTACTTCTGCCCTTTCGTGACTGTTCTATGCCAGCCTGAAACAAATTATCTTTGAGTCCCCAAAAGATTTAACACAGATTAACAGATTAACGTGAATTCTCTTTAACAGGGAAAGATAACTAAGAAATAAGGAATTAGAGAAAAAACATACATTTCTAGCAAAGCCTATGGTAATTTCTCATCTCCACGTAGGAAGCACGGTACCCGAACAGAAGATATCCACAAAGCCATCTCTTAATCTCTTTCTTAATCCAACACTCAGCCTCATCTTCGTGTTTGCAAAACACAACCACTTGTTCTTTTATTCCTCAAAGTGTTGAAAACATGTCCATATCACCTACAGAATATTCTTCTAAATGAATAGCAAGATGTATTCCCAATAGCAAGCCATTTTTCAAGAGGCAACAAACTTTATATAGAGAATAAATAAATTTATAAAATGAATACTTCATATCTAAAGAGAGAACTAATTGATATTACTAAGTGCCTCCACCTGTCAGAGGATTTTATTAATAGCTTCGCTTTAAATAATCATTCTTAGGTAAAGATTGCTTATTTAATTTTCACTGTTGGCTCAATGGTTAAAAATTATATAAATCACCAAAGTATCACACTGGGTTGTGTTTGTTTCAAAAAAATATACCCTTAGTAGTGAAACATACCAGAGTGATATTAGAAAGGAATACTAGAAAGGAGTTATATGCTGATGGAAAACTATTTATCATAGAAAAGGGAGGCTAGACACCATTTCAGTGTGAGTTTGGATTTAAAGATGTCAAAAATCCAGAGAGAATTTCCATGTTCTTATATTAAAATGCATGCTAAAAATAATGTTACCAGTCTAAAAGAAGTTGTGGCAGCATGCTTTACTCTCTCTGCCAGCTCTCAGAAGGTAACTTCTGCAATATTGGTGTTTTTCTATGATCGAAAGTCATTTTTTTAAACATAGGGGAAAAGGGCAAAATCTTGCAATACATTTTTAAATATGCAAATACATACAGATAATTTACAGCTTTGCTTTAGACAGAGGGATAGATCTGATTATGTGCTTATATTACATTTAGAGCTGAAACACAGAAGCTACTCAATATCTGTACAGCCTCCTTCAAAACAGAGATAGCTTTTAGTTCCATGAAAGGATACTCTGAACCAATAGTTTCATATTTTTCATGAATTGTGGCAATTTTGAGTAAAGCTGAAGAAACAAAAATATTATTCAAAAAATGGCATAGCGAAAGTCATAAAATAAAAATCCATGGACACATTTTGGTCATATTAGTAAGTACAGAATGTGAGAAGCATACCCTGATACCAGGGTATGTTAGATGAGGATAACTGGTACAGATTGTAAATATCCATTTGTCTTGCAAGGTTTTTTACTGTTCTTCTACCAATGCAAACTAAATCTGGGTAATATTATTATTTGAAATAATAGTTTTTCACTACTGTGAAGAGGAAAATACTGTTAAAACCTTCCATTTTGAAAGTTTATCACGTTTTTGTGTTTTCTGGTAGTGAGAGCTGTTGCTTTAAATATGATACCTCAAAACATGCTTCAGAAATGAGCAAGAGTTGAGGTTCAGTGTGATATCTAAGTGTAATTTTTGATTAAAGTTCACTGAGGAATAAAATTTATTTATGCAACTTACAGAACTCTCTTAGCAACTGCTTCAACCCAATGATCACAAAATTTAACTTACTTAGTACCCATTTACTTTTAGATTTCTAATGTATACCACACAATCATTTAAACTCCCTCTTAGCTCCTCAGAAACACTTGTCCCCACATTAAATTTTTGAGGATTTTTTTTTTAATGAACTAGTTACAAACATGATGACAATTAACACCACCACGGTGGTCAATGGAAAAAAAAATATGCTCAGATACTGCAGGGTGAAGACCATCTCTAGGAAAAGCATGGACCTATGAACACATGTGACAGGCAAACTTTCATATCAAATAAGTAGGAAAAAGATTGGGATTTGGGGTTAAATGAAATAAACTGAAAGGTTAAGAAAAATAATTGCTTGGATTTTTTTCCTAACTAATTAAAAAATAAAGGGGCTGCAAATCTATTTCAAAATTCATCTTTCATAGAAAGAAGTAGCTGGCAGCACTCAGTATGTCTTGAATGCCAGCCTTTACAACACACTGCATCTGTCTAAAGAAAAGATTAACATAAAAATGAATCAGATGTTACAAAGCCACCAAGTATGAAAAGTTGTGTGCTTATGCACACACTCACACAAACCTCTGTATTGTACTCTTTCTTTGGGGTGCCCCTCCCCGGGGGGATGGGCATGG